>WSTJ01000978.1:0-16074 GCA_019623705.1 Ceratobasidium sp. 428
GTCGTCATAGCAGCCTTCACTCCAGCTTTATCCTCCACCCCACTCAAGCCAAGCGCACCAGCCGACTCGGGCTCCTCAGTCTGAACACTCTCGAACGGACCCCACGCATCCATATCTTCATCTTCGCCCACTGGCTCGGCAGTCTCCTTTGTCTCTTTCAACTGTTCGGCCCCGCCCAACGAGGATGCCGAGGATAGAGATAATCTCGTCGCAGCCGTACCGGAACTCAGCGCTGTCGAGTTGGACGAAGATGAGGATTGAGGTGTATGTGAGAGGTGGCCTTTTGAGGCGAGCGTAGGTTTAGCAGACGGGAGAGGAGAAGAAGCATAATTGGGCGTCGAGACCGAGGACGAAGACGAGGGTGTTGCTGGGGTAGCTGCGGTCGAGGGCGCTGCCAGTTCGCCTAGCCCACCAAATATCCCACGCACAAGGTCGACTGCGCCTGTTGCGTCCAACCGACCAAGGCTAAGGCTGGTATGACTCTCTGCCTGTGAATTCATGCTTAACCTTCCGTCGGTCGAGACGGGTAAACCAAACAAGCTCACCGAACGCCCCTGCCCGTTCCCTTTCGCGACAATCTTCTCCCATTTCTTCTTGAGCTGCAACAAGTCGGCCTCGTGCGTCGCTAATTGTGCTCTAAGTTCAACACATTTCGACTCTTTCTGTGCAATAAAATGAAGCAAGTCTTTGTGCCTTGAGAACCAAAAGCATATATCAGCCCATGCGCCCGAAATAGAACATGCAAGGCACGAAAACGACGTACTTTTCGGCAAGCGTAAGTACCGGTGGTGGTTGATCTTCAGCCGTGGTACCCAAGGACGACGACGCGCTCATCCGTTTACGCTCTAGAACCTCCTTCTGGGCTCGCTCCAACGCGCCTTCCCCTGCGCCTCCAAGCGCCACGCTCATGCTCGCCCCATGCTTTCCCCGCCTCGCAGCTCCAACTTCTCGACTCGATAAACTCCCACTTCTCGATAGACCACTAGACCGTTTATTCTGTGCCGCTTCAATGTCGATCGCCAAGTCATCTTTCGCGATATGCGACACACTTCCGAGTCGACGCGGCGGAAGAGGTGCAGTTGTCGGAGGCGTCGCAAGCGGCGAAGACGCCGATCTCAACGGCGACGGGAACGAGCCAGTACCTAAATGTAAAGGGCGCGGTCCTACGCTAAGCGTCAATCGCTTTGGCGGGGCGCTGCGAGTTGGGGTAGAAGAAGACGACGGGGATGGAGAACTCATGACAGTTTAGAGGATGAAAGTCAACAACAAGAGTGCAACGAGGGAGGTGTCGAGTAATTTATGTAGAACCTCCTCTCGATCGTCGGCAAGTGATGATATACACGCGCAGTCACAAAGTGATGAGGTCGGGCACGTTGGCAAGGAGTGAAGTGGATTTCAGGTTGGGACCCTGAGCGCTCACGACCCTGATGCCCCTGTCTAGGTCTGGATTGGCACACAAAGTTTATCCATTCATCCACGCAACATCATCCACGCATACAGCCTCGACTACCTATACATTTTGTTCGATTCAACATGGACGCATTCATACCTACCCCAACCTACATACCTACCCATATATATCCGTCCACCTCTTACTCAACACCCTTCGCACCCTGCTCAACCAATCGTCCAACACGTCCTGGCTTCGCATAAGCCGGAGTATACACTGCTCACATCCCTCATCCCAAACACGGGAGAGATAGTCCGGGCAGAACAGATGATCACACTCCTCGAAAGGGGTACAGATCAACCGCAGATATACCCTCTCAGCCCAGAGGCGCTGCCACCCAACCACCTCCAACGGCCCCTCGGCGTTCTCCCTTCCAAGCGCGCGGGACGCACACTCACCACATACCAACAACCCACTCTCCTCCTCCGTCAAAAGCATCTCTCCGCCCACGCTAGACGTCCGCAACAACACATCCGCCAACGCGCTCTCCCACGCAAACTGATACTGTACCAGTCTAAACGCGCACTCGACACTCACCCCACCCGTTTTCAACTCGTCCAACATCCCTTCTCTCCTGAAATCGACTTTGCCCAGTGATAAATGGGCTGCTTCCCGGGCAAGAGCGGTGAACCCGTGCGCGGTGGCAAGGCTAAATGCTCGGATTGGGTCCTTGTGGAGGAATACGGTCAAGAGCAGGTCCCGCAGCACGCTGTGCATTGCGTCGAGGTCGTATTTATTAGACATGCTGAGCGCCGCCTCCAAGGTATCAAAGTCCTCAATACGCATGGACGTATGTGGGTAAACCCATTCGAGCATGACACGAACGGCCTCAGGCGACTCGTGGAGATGAACTGACGTTAAACCACCAAGGGTATGAGAGCCGACTACATGAGCTAGTTTGTCCGATGCGAAAGCAAGTATTGCGCGATGCGCCAATAATACTACAGGGCCTCGGGTTGTAATGCGTAGGTCTGAGGGACGTCCCGGGAGTAGGTTGACATGTTCAACCTCTGGAGAAGGCAATGGAGATACAGAGCATGGAAGAGAGTAGCCGGGTTCCCACCTAAGATCGACAAAGACCCTTTCGGGAGTTGAAGAACGAAGTGTAGTGGCCGACGAGTTCATTACAACTGGGATGGATGTGGGGTGAACTGGTCACAAAGTATCGCACCTAGAGATTTCAGGGCAATAAGGAGGATGGTTTAGTCAGGATATAAACACAGTATCCACCCAGAGGTAGCGAAGATGTGGGGGTGGAGAAGGCTATGGTCTTGGGAGGATTCAAGACTTGACTCGTAATCTTACGCCAGAGTTATATAGATCTCGTTGACACACTGAGTCACATCGGCGCTTGCTGAATGGCCGACCACCGGCTATCTCGGTACCGAAACTTCGAACGCGATAGGTTGCCGCATATATGCTCGTTCTCATCTACTCAACAAGCGCATCGCCTCAATAATGGTCGTTGCACGAAACTATCAAGCCTTCTCTCTAGGGGGATTGTGGGTTATCCCTGAGGAATGTGTTTGAGGAATCAGGAAAGTGAGGGAGGCCTTTACACACCCTTCACTTGAGGGAAGTGTCGATCTGAGTCCTCATATCCTTAGGGGACAAAGGTTCAAGAGAGGCTCGAACATTTATTCGTCGTTTTCCAGCCGCTCATTTGTGCGCACCTTTGTTCAGGACGGAAAACGACATACATACGCTGGGGCTTTACTAGCTTTCGCTGTTTAGAAAACATCTAAGAAAGGCTCACAGTAAACTCATAATTCTGTCATGAGCAGAGGTTGAGCACATAGCCTTCAATTTTCTAGTAGTTCAAGAACTTCACTCGGGGAGAACCCACAATCCTCCCATGAGTCTGCAACCGAGTCTCGTCTATTTGTTCTTATTTATCGAAACTAATTTCAGGCTTCGTACTGGGGCTTTCTCCATGGTCCAAGCGCCGTATGTAGTCCCTTTTACCCTACAGCTCGGGAAAGCCACGAGGGTGAAAGGTCCAACCGAGCTTGTAGGGGATGGTGCTCTAACAAAGCGATATATCGCGGCTGCGTATCCTATGGCGCTTGGGCCAGTGGAGGCCTTTACTAGGGTATATAAACCTAGTTGCAGCTACGTCTCTCACCACCAAACCTCGCTTACTCACCTGTTCATCCGAGAAAATCATCGAGCGCAATGAGTAACGAATCCGCAAAGGAGCTTTCTCCTATCAGCCAGCTTCCAAGTAAAGTCCTCGCTCGCATATTCGCCTTGGCCAAGGTCCACTGCATACATAGGCCTGGTCGGTGCGGCTGTGGACACAGTCCTATAAACGACCGCTTTCACAAGTTCGACACCTTCGTCGGTGTATGCGCTCGCTGGTACACTGTAGCGGTCAACACACCGAGCTTGTGGAACCACATCGACATCGGACCGAATACCCCAAAGCGTTGGACTCGGCTCCTCCTCGAGCGGAGTAAGGACGCCT
Organism: Ceratobasidium sp. 428; assembly: GCA_019623705.1. Taxonomy (NCBI): domain Eukaryota; kingdom Fungi; phylum Basidiomycota; class Agaricomycetes; order Cantharellales; family Ceratobasidiaceae; genus Ceratobasidium; species Ceratobasidium sp. 428. Next base: position 3,918 of record WSTJ01000978.1, read on the forward strand.
CGCTACATGTTCACGTATACGTAGGAGCAGAAGAGCCCAGCACAAGTGCACATTTCTCCCAGCAACAGCAGTCTAAACCTGAGTACAGGGTTCCGGGAGCCGTATTTGTGCTCGCTCCGCATATACAGCGCGTCCGGCGCCTCGCGTTAGAAATTTACGCCAGCCCTGGACATCCTGCGGCCGGTATAGTACAGCTGTGGCTCAATTTTGGCAGCCCGAATCCGTACAACTCTCTAGATATTTTTTGGCCGAATGCGGATCAGAGAGACGTGTTCTATTGGTCAAAATTACCTGGGATACGCAAAGACAGGTTGGACAACTACAAGAACATGATACTCTCCATTGGGTATTTACACTGGACAGGCGTGGCTCCTGGCAGATGGGGCCAAGGTCTGTTTCGCAACCTTGTCTACCTCCAGCTTGAAGGCACCACGATTCCACTTCCTCTACCCGCATGTGTGTTTCTCGATATACTTCTTGCGTGCCGGGACCAGCTAGAGACACTGATGTTGAATAACATCTCGATCACCCCAGTGCTTGGTTGGCTCGGATGCGCACCTATTCCTATGAGCCGCCTTCGCTTCCTGAATCTAATTGGTTTAGAGGGCGAACACAGCATGCGATTGGTGCTGCCTCTAATAGGCCTTCCCCCTATTGCTGGTGAACGCATAGTTCTCCTTAGAGTTCACGAACACATGCAGGACGTACACGCACAGTTCTTTGCCCGCTCTTACATGACATTCCTTCACTGTCATACGAAGTTTTGCTTCGCACCGAACCGGTCCTTCATGATGTCGCTCCCTTCCGTCAATCTGCTAGTTTTGAGCAATTTCAACTTGCTCAAGGAGCCAGTCGCAGACGGCGTGCGGCCGATCTCTGCAATGCCAACCCACCCAATACCAAACGTAACTCTCTGGAGCTGCCCTGTCGGTTTTTGGCCCATGGTAAACCTCATCACACGGCACCAAGTCCAAAATCTTTGGGTTCGGTATCGGCCAAGGGATTGTAATGCCTCGGCCTTCCAGATATTTCAATCTTTTGGCATTCGCTGGGTGGAGATATTTCCGGGCCTTAGATGCGACGTGTCAATGATAGAGTACATGGGGGAGTTTCCTGCCTTCGAAGTCTTGACTACAACGTCCCGAGCTTGAATTAGGCGCAGACACTGTACGTTTTCTTCGTGCTTTATGTATGTATCCATAATTGATGGGACACTTTGTATAGCCACGACAATATCTACGGACCAGGTATCGCGCATATAGTGTCCGGAGCCTGCGAGTCATAGACGAAACCTATAAGGACACCTTGTAGATGTAGCCGAAGAGTTGTACAAATTGAGCCTGTATGGAAATTAAGTTTTAGAGTGTCAGAGCAGCGAGTGATGGGTATAGCTTATATTGAGCCTTTCTGAAGCTGAAATTGTCGTACAAAGCTAGTCTAATGGATTCAGTACTGGCGCTAGTTTTAATTAGATTCACTTAAGCTTAAAAGAGCTGCTGACAAGGGCCTAAGCAACAATCATCATCGTTGCATGAAACAATTAAGCCTTCTGTAATCGAACCTTCTATGCTTGCTCTTGTTCATCGAAGTTCACATCAGTCGTTTATTAACACAATTCGCACTGGGGCTTGCTCCATGGTCTAAGCGCCGTAGTCCCTTTCAGCCTTCCGCTCTCGAAAGCCCGAGGGTAAAGCATCCAGCGGAGCTTATGGAAGCCGATGATATAACAAAGAGATATCACGGCTATGCAATGTATGCCACTTGGGCCAGCGGGGGCTTTTAGGCTATATAAACTCCGGTGCAGCTACGTCTCTCACCACCAAACCTCGCTCACTCACCTATTTATCCAAGAAGCCCTTCGAGCGCTATGAGTGCCCAGTCTGCACAAGAAGTCTCCCTCGGTAAAAAACTTCCAAGTGAAGTCCTGGCTCGTATATTCGCCTTGGCCAAAGTCCATTGCATACACGAAAAGTGTTCGTGCGGTTGTGGACGCACTCCTATACACGACCACCCTCACAAGTTCGATACTTTCGTCGGTGTATGCGCTCACTGGTACAAGGTCGCGATCAACACACCGAATTTATGGAACCATATAGACATTGGACCCAAAATCCCAGCGCGTTGGACTCGACTCCTCCTCAAGCGGACCAAGGAGACTCCAGTACAACTTCACGTGTACGTCGGAGAAAAAACACCCACCGCAACTTCAAGCCTCTCTCGACAGAAGCCGAAACCCGAGTACAAGGTCTCCGGAGCCCTCTTGATGCTCGCTTGCCATATATACCGTGTTCGAAGCCTTGAATTGGCAGTCCACGCTAGGTCCGATGAAGAGCTTGTCACCAGCATAGTACAGCTCTGGTTCAATTTCGGTAGTCCAAACCCACACAACTCTGTGGTGACTTATTGGCCGGATATAAGTCACGGAGAGGCGCTTAAACTGGCTTCACCCGAGATCTACAATGACCGGTTGGGCAACGTCGAGAAAATGATGCTTTCGATTGGCGATTTGCGCTGCGTAGGAATGATACCCGGATGGGGTCCAAAGACGTTCTACAACCTTGTCAATCTCCAGCTTTTGCGTATTACGATGCATGTCTCTCTATTCACCTCGATGCTTTTTGCTTCCCAGGACCAGCTAGAGACATTAGAGCTAGGACAGATCTTGATCTTACGAGAACCTAATTGGCGTGGATGCGACCCCATCTCTATGAGCCGCCTTCGCCTCCTGAATCTACTTAGCCTGCAGGACGAAGATAGTGTACGACTGGTATTGCCGTTGATAGGACTCCCTTCTATACTGGGCGAACGCAGAGTCAGTCTTCGAGTTCAGGAAAAGACCCAAGACATACTCGCACAGTTTTTCGCCCGCTCTTATATGACGTTCCTATATTGTCATACTGACTCTCAATTTATACCAAGTCGGCCTCTCATGATATCACTTCCTTCTGTCGACCTATTGGTTCTGAGCAATTTCAACCTGTGGAAGGAACCAGCGGTCGATAAGGATGCAAACTCCTTGCCCATTCCAGTCAATCGGTTGCCATATGTGGCACTCTGGGACTGCATTATCCGCGATTTATCCATCGAGAATTTTATCACTCAGCGCCAAATCAAAAACCTTCATGTTCTATATCGGTCGGGAAATTGCCCGCCGGAGGCTATTCATGTATATCAGGCTTTCAGGGCTGACTGGATGCGGGTGTTTCCGGGCCTTAAATGTGACATCTCAATGATAGGCCCGGGCAAGCTTCCTTTCTTTAGTAGCATGGTAATGACGCCACTGCCACTGTAAGTTGAATATTGTTCTACGTATTTGCCGCTAATGGAACGCTTTGAATTGCCTGCACGACAGTAAATTACCTTGGTAGTAGAGCGCATAGAGTATCGGGAGATTCGGGGTCGGAGAAGTGGCATTCAAGGATACCTTGTAGGTGTAGCCGAAGAATTGTGTATCTGGTATATTATTGTACAAGAGCCTATGAATAAAATAAGTTCTAGATTCTCAGAGCACGAGTGGTGGGAGCGGCTTGTTGGGTCCTTCTGAAGCCGAAACTGATTAAATACTTTCATGATGGAGACATTACAGCAAGACATGGTGGCAACGTACTCTACTTTGTCTCTCGTATCTCGTATTTCCATGCTCTTCCAGTCTTTTATCTGAGTTCTCCGTTGTAAGAATTACGGTAAAGTTTCCAGTTTTCTCTCATCTCAAGCAATATCATCTACTTCGCACTACAATATACAAAATATGAAACTACCTAAACCCATGCGCATACACACACCTGCTATACATGCAATAACCTACTCGCCTTCCCATCTAGATCTCTTCAAAGATTGCCGTCCACTTGCTGTCCAACAACTCCCACACCTTCCGCATCCAAGCATCTAACACATTTTGGTTCCTCATCAGCCGAATCATACACCGCTCACAACCCCAGCTCCACACGTGCGTCATATACTCTGGACGAAACATATGCGCACAGTCCTCAAACGGCGTATGGATCAACCGCTCGAATACCTTCTCGGCCCAGTTCCTCTGCCACTCGACAAGCCCTGAAGGTCCGTCCGCTTCGTCCCACGACACACATTCAGCGCAGACCAGCTCCTTCCACTCTCCTTCCTCTAATATCATCTTCTCTCCGCTCTCCGTGGTAGTCCGAAGCAAACAGTCCGTCAACGCACATTCCCAAGCAAGCTGCCTCTGCGCCAGTTTGAAAGCACATTCGACGCTGACCCGGCCTCGGAATTTCAACTCGTCTAACACGCTCGCATCTCGGAAGTCAATTTTCCCCACCGCCAACATGGCCGCTGAGGGTGCCTCGGACATTAAGTCGTGTGTGACCGCGATATGATACGCTCGAACTGGGTCGATACGCATGTGGACCGGGGAGTCTGGTTGGGTAAGCAGAGATCGGAGCGCATCCAGCATCGGGCCAAGGCGGTATCGTTTGGCTATCGTGAGGGCTTCGTCTAGAGTGTCGAAGTCCTCTATATGCATTGTCTTTTGGGGGTATGCCCAGCTGAGCAGAGCGCGGATGGCTCCAGAAGACTCGCTGAGATAGAGTGTGTTGTTTATAGCGGCCTTCACCAAATCGGCCAGCCTTTTCGACGGGAGCTCAAGTATCGCTCGATCAGCCATAAACACCCTCCCGTCCTGTGCGTGTATCGTCAGATCGCCCTCAGAAAACCACCGATCAAGCTGGAGCGCTCTAGGTAAGTTAGGGATACAGGGCGAGTGGGGTGGCGTATAGTCCACTGTGCTACCAGTCCAAGCGGGTGAACTGGGTGTGCCAGGAGAACAATAGGGCGGCGAAACTGGAGATGGGGGTGAAAGAACCCGAGGAGGTAATGCGCGAGGGAGGTCATGAGGTCGGAAGGCGCGAGGTGGGGGAACGCGAGGTAGAAGGGGGTAGGGTGGGAAGGCGTGGGGCGGGGGTGGGGGCGGGAACTGCAGGTATGGAGGCTGGCCAGCACTGGGATAGATATCGTTAGGCCAGGTGTACGGTGGCCAGGGTGCGCCAATTGCAGGCGGAAAAGTGGGGTCAAACGCATATGGGCCAGAAGGGGGCGGAAGAGAGGGCGGGGGAGAACACCAGTGTGGAACACGGCGGGGCTGGTCTACCATCATGGTGAGAGTAGAATTGAAAGGGCAGGGTTGTCATGCACAAACCGTCGAGCGTCGCGTCTATATACCCATTCTTCAACGCGCCGAGTCATGTACACCGCCCGCCTCGGTCCCGTATCATGATGGGCGGGCATTAACACCGCATAGCGCCGGAGAACCCTGAACGCTCGGTCGAACCAAACAAATCGTAAACAGACGCCCAAACTTGACTCGAAAAAAGTTGGTGAACAGCATAAATACGCGATTGGTAGAAACATCGTAAGTCGGCCAACGAGCCAGATTAGCGACACATCTCAGCGCCAAGATGGCTTGCGAGGCCGACAAACTTGGTAGAATGTCGCGGCCAGTCTGGGTTCTTAGGAATGGTGCATAACGACTACGGGCCACGAACAACGAGAAGAGTTGTAACGGTGTCAAACCGGTAGAAAATTAAGGTTGAGCTGACGAAGGAGTGAGTGGGACCATGCACGTTCGTGCTATTAGATTGTGTCTTAATAGTACGCTTTAAAACTCAACCACAACGAACTAGATTGAATACAGGTGTGAAACCTAAGTTATCCTAAACATTTAGACCAATTCATTGCCTCTATATTTCACAACAGATGTATTCATACACCTCACACACACAAGACACCTGTACCACTCCAGATATACACGCATACAAACAGTCCATAAATCGTACAATCAACAAAAAAGTATACCCTGGCTTATATCTCGTCGAAAATCGCCGCCCACTTACTCTCCAGCATCTCCCACATCTTCTGCATCCACCCATCTAACACACGCTGATGCCTCATCAATCGAACCATGCACCGCTCGCACCCCTCATCCCATACGCGCGTCACGTACTCTGGGCGAAACATATACGCACAGTCGTCTAGCGGCGTACAAATCAGCCGCTCGTATACCCTCTCTATCCAGCTTCGTTGCCACCCGACAAGTCCCGCCGGCCGATCTGCCTCGTCCCAGGATACGCATTCGGCGCAGACTAGCAGCTTCCACTCTTTTTCTTCAAGTACCAGCTCCTCCCCGTTTACTGTATTCGCTCGAAGCAAACAATCCGCCAACGCACACTCCCACGCAAACTGCCTCTGCGCGAGCTTGAACGCGCACTCGACGCTCACCCCTCGAGACTTTAAGTCGTCCAACGCGCCATCGCGTCTGAAATCGACTTTTCCAAGCGCTAGTTGAGCTGCTTTGCGTGCTTCAGACGGTAGAGCATGTGTTGTAGCGATGCTATATGCTCGGATCGGATTGTTGCAAATGTTGACTGCGGAGTCTGGTTGGGTAAGAAGGGACCTGAGGGCGTCTCGCATCGCACCGAGGTGGTATCGTTTGGCGATGGCGAGAGCTTCGTATAGAGTATCATAATCCGGTATATGCATCAACTTTTGCGGGTAAATCCAGTCGAGCAACGCGCGAAATGCCCTAGGAGATTCATCGTCCCACAGTTCAACCCTGTCGTTGAATGAGGTTTTTACCAGATGAGCCAGTTTGATGGACGCAAGCTCAAGTAACGTTCGATAGACGACGAATTTTGTCCTGTCCTGGGTGAAGATACACAGGTCGCCCTCGGTATATTCTAGATCGCACTGTGATACGTCAGGCGAGCGAGGAGAGTACGCGGGCGAGCGAGGCATCCAATACGAATCTGGTGGCGTCTGGATTGGCGTATAGCCGGGCGAGCCCGGTAGGTAGGGTGAGAACGAGATGGGCGAACTGGGTGGAAAGATGGGTGAATTAGATGTCGACGGAGGAGTCGCACTGCCCATGGAAAAGCATGGGCTGAATGAGTTACAAGCGGACCACGCCGTATCATCTCCTAGAAAATTTTCTGCCTCCATCGCTGGCGGGCCGGGCGCGAGCTGAGGCGGAATCGGGAATGTACTGGTGCGGCTTGCCACGACGAGAGAGGAGAGAGTCGGGGTCGCGGGTCGTCGCACGTCGTGTCTATATACCTGTGAGCTGTGTACTGACTCACATCTATACTGTATACCCGAACACCGCTAATCACGGTTCCGGCCAATCATGCAACCGGACGTTTTCGCCACCGGATAAAGCCTTTGATGCTCGGTCGAACCAAACAGATCACAACACAGTGATGCCGTCTCTTTGAATACTCTTTGAATCGTGATCTATTATATTACTCAAAGTCAGCGGTTAAGGTACATAAGTGGAGCACAAGGTGGCTCGAAAGTACTACGTAGAGTCCCTGCAGCATGATCTACATCAAACTACGATCCAATCTGGGAGTATGTGAGCCAGGACGCGACATCATTTCTGACCACCTACAAATTCAGATGGACGACAATGCTTGCGCCGTCGTGTGGAGGATCCATTGGCCAGCTTAGTCATCAGTAGGCCAATCATGCGGGAACCGACGACCAAGCGTTGTAGACGTCTTCTAGTTGATATTAATGCTGAGGGCTATCGACCTAGGGCATGTATTGGCCTAAGAGTCGGTGTTAAGCCTAGGCACGGTTAACGGTGCCTGTGAGAGAGAAGATGACAAGCGACGTCGGGGACTGATACGGGATGGTCGTGGCCTAACGCGGGTGGAACGCGCGGCACGTGACCCCAGCGGTCCCGGTACGCGGTTCACCAGTTACGCGACGTGCACTCCCATGTATGCGCCAGGACTATGTTGTCATACGTTCATTGCGCAAGACTAACGCGACAGCAGTAACATGGAGATAATTCACACCGGATGAACAGCATAACCAAAACCAATAAATTGACTCAGAAAGTTGAAATCGTAAATGATGTAAATACATGGCCAAAGAAAAAAAGGACATATCCAACCGAGAAACCAAAAAATTCAGGAATGTACAGGCAAAAAACTGGCCCGCGAGGCCGATAAAATAGAGTGTAGACGGGGTTGGTTATGAGGGAACATAGCAAGTCAAGGGACATGAACATCAAGGGGTCGTTAACAAACAAAACGAGAAGGTCAAGGACAGAGACGAGATGTAAAGTAATGAAAGAGAATGAATGGATCTAGGCGCGTTGAGACGTTGTTTTGGATCGTGTCTTGATAACACGGACTTCACCTTCGCCAGCAGCGGTAGCACTCGCGGTCGCAGTCATACGTGAAGTCTTGGTTCGACGCGGAGGAGTCCTCGGAAGTTCAGGCGTCTTGGGCTCTTCGCCTTTAACCTTAGTAACCGGCTCAACGGCAATAGCTTCAACCACAGCGGTAGGAATAACAGGCTTAACCACGGCGGTAGGAGTAACAGGCTCGACCTTGCGCAGGCTTCTCTTCACGGGCGACATGGGGGTTTTGGCCCTTTCTCGTTTAGGCGTCGACGGTGGCTCGCGTGCACACGGGCTCTCGCCTTCATTGGCGTATCCGTGTGCATGAGGAAATAGAAGCTGGGGTCGCGTGAGCTCGCTTGGCGAAAAGTCTGGGTGGTCTAGCGGGAGGAACGACGGATGGGTTGGTTGGAGCGTTGGAGAAGGAGGGTGTTGGTTCGCGTATGGGTTTGCGAATATCTGTGGGATACCGCGGCTAAATACCAGATTACAAAGTTAGTAAATGGACGATGTAAAGGAGAGGAGAGAACGCACAAGACATATTTAACAATTGGACCCTCTTCGAAATCCAAAGCACCGCGTTTGGGACGAGACCGCAACGGGATGGGCGACCCGGAGCGTTCAACTAAGAACGGGTTGTTGGGCGAGTCACGTAGCGGGGCGTCTCGAACGATTCGACCGCCACGTTTAGGCGCCGTACGAGGTGGAGTATGAGGCTCGACAATAGACGCAGGGGGAACGTAAACGCGAGGCGGGGGCGTGCAAGGTCGCGGAACAACTTTATGTTCATCATCGTTTTCTCCATGTTGATCAGCTAATCGAGCGCGTTTTGGAGGCGGAGCAGTTGGAGCAACAACGGTGGTAGTAGCAGCTTTGCCTTTGGGTTTCCTAATGCGTGGTTTGGGCCGTGTTCGGGCGGCTACAACGACTGAAACATCGCCATCGTCTGGATCTATAGCGCGTAGGCGTTTAGACGCTCGGGGCTTGCGCTCGCTCGCAGGCGGAGACAGGAGAGACGCTGTCGATGCGGACCGTTTGAGCGCGCGCTGAGGCGTTGGTGGGTATTCGGGTTGGGTAGTTGGGAGATTGTTGACTGCGACGGCGGCCATCGTAGTAGCGATAGACTAGCAGTAGCTCAACGACGCGGTGGTAAGATGTGATGTACGAGATGAGTGTATGCAGGGGCCTGTGGACATAAAACGTAGGAGGCGCAAGGGGCGGAGGTGGGGGCGGCGCAAAGAGAGTGGGAAGGACTCCAACACGGGAAGGACTCAAGGAACGCGCCGGGTCACGTGAGTTTTCAAGTGATTTTGCATCCGGTTGTTTATCTTTGGTAGACTGCTCTTTCTTGTCGACTACGACTTTGGGCCAAAACTCGTACGGTCTGAGTTCGCCGGCTTCTGTCCATCTCTATTATCAGGTCGTCGCGTTCTTCATCAAGAACGACTTTGTTTGATAGGGCTAACACGGACTTTAGCAAGCGTTCGATCGAGAATGGATACTCGGCCGGCATCTTCAGTGCTTTCCTCAAAGCAGCGACTGCTTCGTATTCTATTTGAGACCTAGTCCAAATGATCCTTGGCGCTGGCACTGGTGCTAGCTCACAGCGTCTCTGATGTGATGGTCAGGGGAGGCCGTGTACTACGCTGCGCGCCGGACGGAAGGCGGTGTAGGATAGCATATAAATAAACGTCTCTTGGCTGTCGGTTCATACCATCCATACCCCCTTCTTTGTATTCCCAAGGTAAGTCCCAAGTCTACTTGGCCTCTCTATATCTCACTGTACTCACATATTTACTAGTTAGTCCTAACACAAATGGGCTGCATACCCAGCAAAAAATCTATTCACCCAGACTCTCCAATGACACGCTCATTCCGTCCTTCGTCCTCAATCACCAAATCCAAACCCAGAGAACTAGGAACCGACCACCTAATAGTCGAGGCATTTATACCACCGCCTACACCCGCCTCCCGGACCAGCTCTGACTCGTCCCTGAGAAGACGTGAGAACGATCACGGACATCACCATGGTGGAACGGCCGAAGTCTCCGGAATAGCCGCAGTAGCCGCTGTCGTTGGGTTCGGTGCAGCTGCGTACGCGTTTGATGATGGGGCGGGAATGGGTGGTGCGGGATCTGGAGGTGGAGATGCTGGAGCTGGGGGAGGAGATGCTGGTGGAGACGGTGGCGGAGGAGGAGAGTAGAGTCTTTCTCATCATAACTTTTTGCTGAATTTCTGGTTTATTTTTAAGTACCTGAGCCTGTTCATGTAGTCTAACATGCTTGTATTGTGATTTTGTTGCATTATTTGTCGTACTTATTCTAGCTGTATTCGTAATCTAACATATATATATGCACTTATGGACAACAAATCAGTCACGTTCTTGACCTGCATCGTTGTATATGCGCAGTGTTTCTGGAGCAGTTGATGTCGTTCAACCCAATGTAGTCTGACGTGAATACCGATTACAATTACATTGATACTTTAGCATACTATGATATATATATACAAACATAGCTTAAGAACGTCCATGCAAACGTTAAACAACACAACTTTAATCAATGTTCTTCATTGTTTATCCTTTTCAATCTTCGCTTTCCGCAATACTACTCAATCCGGCCTCAGCCTTAGTTGAGGAAATGCTCAGATTTGCTGACATTCTCCGTGCGGGCTGTCTGCTTTGTCGGTTGAGGGCATCGATGATAGGGATAGGGGGAATATATGTCTCGCTATAGCCATGGGCACGCGCGCGGGCATCCGTTAAAGGTATCGGAATGGCGCGGGGGGCGACAGGAGATCTCGGGTGCCCAGGGAGAAGGCTAGGCATTGGCGGGAGTTGGCGTGGCATGTCCGAATTCCGAGGCTGAGGAGGACTCGACGCCCTACGTGGAGAACGGCTACGTGCTCTCACGTTGGGTGTATGTGCTGATCCCATCGATGCAGCAATTGGCCTTTGTAAACGGAGAGGGTTGACGGTGGCAAAAATATCGGACCCCCGCAATTGATAGTACATCACACTTAACTCCTGTGTTGGGACCTCCTCTTCCTTCTTTCTCTCTTCTTCACAGGGCTCAGTATCTTGCAAGCCACCGTCGGCGCTGACCCTGAGTGTCGGGGACGAAAGATTCTCCAGTACTGGTTCGTGCTCCTCAACCGCAGGCGAAGGCAGCTGCGGCGGAACAACTGGTTCAGGTGTCTGAAACGCAGGCTTCTCGGCCCCAAGAGCCGCAGACCGTTCAGATACAGGCGAAGTCAACCGCGTTGAGAGATGGCTCAAATCAATCCTCTTGGGGGGCGCACGTGGCGGAATCACTGCTGGCCTCAGTGTGCTAGGCGCAACAGGTGATTGGTGGTCGAGAGGATCTGGAACTGCAGAGGTAGGTGAGAGTGTTGAAGACTCAATTTTCGGTCCGTGCAACTTCCTTGCTGGTGGGGTAGGTAATGCGGCACTGGCTAGCTCTTCATCCGACTGCCGGGCGGAAGCCGAGGGACGTGAGGGGGACATGCCGACCAATGGTGACGGTAGAGGGACGACCGGTGAACCCGAGTGGCCTGTGTGTTGCGGTTTTTGCTCTCGTTGCTCGTTATGATAGCGAGTACTGTACTCTTCCTGGCTAGAGGGATTGGGCGATTCCGCTTGTTGCTGGGAGCGCGAGAATACCCTACGACCTCGGAACCAAGGTTTTAAGGAAATTCTCAACATGGAGGCAGCGAGTTTCTGGCGCGTCGTCAACGGGTTGATAGCAACAAACGACATTGCCGAACTGGTCGTGTTGTTTTGGCTCCTCTGTTCCTTCCCTGGCTGAGGAAGCTGAGCGACCATTCGAAGAGCGTGAGCTACAAGATCGGGGGAGTTATTATTGTTGTTGCCATCTTCAATGTAAATGGGTCGTGATGGAGTGTGAATGATATCAGCTGAATTTGTGGACCCAGGGGCAAAAAAACCCGCGGTAGTCTCGTCGTCTTTATACGCGGATAGATACATCTGCACTTCTGCTT
>WSTJ01000979.1:0-16058 GCA_019623705.1 Ceratobasidium sp. 428
TTCCAATCACTGAGATTGCTTCACAGAGCTTCTTCAGTACGCGGATTCCTAAAACTAATTTTCAGTACGCCGAGAGTGAATAACATAGACGTCGGAGTATGTTTTCAATTCCCTGCCTAGGTTCGTGACTGATTGTACCCTCCAGGAAGTCTCAATATTAACCTGCCACTCTTCCAAAGGACTCGAGTGGCCTGTTGTTTTTATCCCGGAAGGTAACTTGCCCCTAGCCTATACCGGTGCTTATTGGATAACAGCTTTGTTTCTAGTTAATGATGGAATACACCCGCATCACAAGACCTCAGACCTTGACGATGCAAGGCAGGTCCGAGGCTTTATTCCTCATTGATATTCGCTAATGATATAATCTACAGGAGACTACTATATGTAGCTTGCACCCGTGCTCAATGTCTGCTTTACCTTACGACTCTGCAGGAAAAGATGATAGGGCGAGGAGGTAAACTTCCTACACGCTCATATTTTGTACCTTGTAGCTAATCTTGGTCCTCACAGATAATAGAGAGCGACTTGTATTGTACCCTTCTGAGTTTGTGGAGAAGGTTGATCCGGTAGGCCCAAAAAAACTTCAACATATGTACAACTTATGACACAAGAACTCGGGTTTAGACACTATTCACAGATCAAGCACCACAGCTTCAAGAGCAGGACCTACACCTATTCCGTAAGATATTAGGAGAGCGTGTTAGACTACGCGAGCTGGAACCCACTGATTAGGCCAAGTAACAGTGTGGAATACAGGATTCGGGCCAGGTCACTGAGGCACGTTCTCTCGTTGCTACTTTTTTCTGTAATTACGAGCAGGCCGGCTGCTATTGTCTGCTGTCGCTTGCTCATGGTCGACTTACATGAGGTGGTTTGCTGTGGTAACCTGTGGCTTTGTCTGAATTCTCGTACGCATATCCGAATATGACTCTTTCTGTGAACCCCCCACTCTTGCGACCTGGGCGTCGGAGGAGTTTTCGTCGTTCTACGCTAAGAACACAACAGGGAAAGATTTCCTTGACTTGACTATCATACTGAACACTTGAGGTCACATCCTGGTCACATCGTCAACTTCTTACACAAATTTGCAAACGCGGTCAAGCCAATTGTAGCGGAAGGCTTTGGTAGTTGATAAAAGAGGTGATCGAACCGATTACTATATTTTGTCATGCACTGAGATTTTACAAAAGTTGTTTGTAGGTACCCTTTCCTTCGACTCTTCGAGTCTCGTGGGGATTAACCTCCAGTTGCTCGACTTTTAGGCACTCAGAATTTGATATCAATTGTTATTGGAGAGGATAACCACGACAAACCTAACTCTGAGCCTATCATTGGTTATACATCCCGCACTATCTCTATGATGTAACTGGTTCAGATTCACGACTATCCTTGACCTCGAGAAGGTGCGCATACAGCCAACAACACATGGCTCGGTCACGTGACTGATGGTTGAACGTGCTGACTAAAGTATACAGAGTTGAGCACTCCACCACCTGGGCTGTTATGGCTTTCTTCGGGAATACGACCACTACAGCTGGGGAAAGCCAGGATGTTGAGCTATCCAACCCCCCGGTAGACTCCATATCCTGCTTGGGCTTTAGCCCTGTGACCGACTACCTCGCCGTTGGTAGCTGGAATAACGAAGTTAGTTGCGTTCGTTCTTGATTGAAACATTGCTTGACATGATGTTTCGTCCACTTTCACCTATAGGTCCGAATATATGAGGTGAACGCCCAGGGGCAAAGTCAGGGGAAGGCGATGTTTGCTCAAGAGGGGCCGGTATTGAGTGTTTGTTGGAACAAGGTGCGTAATTAGTAATGTCCCTCCTTGTATAATAAACCATGTTCTTACTGTCACACTGTAGGAAGGAAATAAAGTGTTCTCTGGCGGCATGGACAAGGTCTGTTCCATCTAGTTATAGATTTTGGTTGGTCTAATTTCGCCACACCGGCCAGTCAGCTCGAATGTACGATCTTCAAACCGGCCAGTCGACACAAGTTGCCGCACACGATGATGCTATCAAAGCTGTACGATGGGTCGACGCACAGGGAGGGATTCTGGCCACCGGTAGCTGGGATAAGACGATTAAGGTGAGCTGGCTTGGTCCGGTGTGCGCCGTGTGCTCACGTTAGACACCTTTAAAGTATTGGGACACGCGCCAATCAGCTCCAGTGGCAAAGGTTGACTTGCCCGAGCGATGCTATACAATGGATGTAGCGTATCCGCTCCTTGTCGTTGGAATGGCCGAACGCCAGGTCCAGTTATACAACCTCAATAACCCAACTACTGTTTTCCGAGTAAGTCCCAGTTTTAAATACGTTAGGACAAAGGAGTTATTCTAAGTATTCGTTTTAGACTATCAGCTCGCCTCTGAAGTGGCAGACACGCGTGGTATCATGTTCCCCGACTGGCACCAGCTTTGGACTGGGTAGTATTGAAGGACGGGTGGCTATTCAGTAAGCAGAACGATTCGAGTAAAGCGGCAGAACTTAACCGTTACTTCATTCTAGATATGTAGATGAAAAAGACTCTGCGTAAGTCTTCGCGAATTTTGTTCGGCTCATCTTAATCACGCCACGCTCCGTACCTTGTTAGGAATAATTTCTCATTCAGGTGTCATCGGAAAGAACAAGGTCCTTCCAAGACAAATACGCATGTTTTTGCGGTGAATGACATGTCATTCCATCCCGTGCATGGTACCTTTAGTACTGTAAGCCGTTCCGCCCAGATATACATGACCGAAGTAACAATTTGTTTGACGAATTTAGGCCGGAGCAGACGGAGTGGTTAGCTTCTGGGACGGTGACTCAAAAACGCGGTTGAAATGTGAGCGTCTTTCTAACTTATTTAATTTTCGATCCTGCCTACCTAATATCTATCTCTAGCTTTCAACCCGGCAGCCGGCCCTATCTCATGTGCGCCCACCCCTAATCTTTTCTAATATGGGTCCGTTAAATGACTTACTCGCAGGCACCGCATTCAATAAAAACGGATCTTTGTTTGCCTACGCTGTTTCCTACGACTGGAGCAAGGGGCATACCGGGATGACGCCCGACCACCCAAATAAGGTGATGATACATCTTATTAAAGATGATGAGGTCAAGGTGTGTGTACTTGTTCTGAACGATATAAGTTCTATTTTTAACGCCTTGCGATTTCTCGTGGCAGCGTCGTCCAAAGAAGTAGGAAGAAGTTGGAAGATATCGTTCTATAGTTTGGCTCTTTTGGTTGTTATTCAAGAACTTGGATACATGCGGCTTTGTATTGACTCGGGCGAATTCATAACATCTATCATGGCTTCTAATGGATACCTTATGTCAGGCTGGCAAAAGCGGAGTGTGGGCCTGCTCTGATTAAGCTTGAGGCGCTAATCATGCATCGCAATTTGGTTCTATTGGCCAACATTACGTCAGACATTTGGACACTCATTAACGCAGAACCACCATCGATCAATGGACATTCCGTGAGTTAGTTTACGCTAACAATTGGCGCATTCTCATGTAAAATGCGTTTATAGTATATCACCCCTGGCCAGCGCCATGAAGTCGTGGAAAGCTACCCACAATCAACTTGTGCAGGCTATCGAAACCTATACCAGCGCATGCACTACTCTTCACGCTAGCCTATTGTCCGCTCGCCCATCCTTTCATGAGGATAATAGTCAGTTTGAAGCCGCTCTTTTAACCATTACAGATGAGTTGAAGAGGTTTGAGCAAGTCCTAAACCGTGGCATCATAGCTGGCCTGAGCAAGATTCGAAACTTATCCTGTACCCTCGCTCCGATAAACGTCCTTCCACAATTCTTGCTCAGAGATATCTTTGCATATCTGCTTGATTCGAAACATATCTACCGAACTCACTTCCCAGGCATTTACCGCGATCCAAAATTCTGCGATCCGATACTCGCCATCTTGGCCGTATGCGCCAGTTGGCGCCAGCTGATACTAGACAACCCTATCTTCTGGTCTATCATTTGGTTCCATCCAAAGGATCCTACTCATCAATTCGCCCGGTTGTCACTTGCTCGCACTGGAAACGCACCTATAGATATCCAAGCTAAAATACTGGAAGGACACGACTGGCTAGAGCTTGTGCGTCCTAAATACCACCAAGTACGCTCCCTTGACCTGTTCTTGCCTGATATGGATTCGCTACGCGCGACTCTGGTCATCTGGCCACAAGATAGTCACGCTCCATCGCTTAAGTCCCTGTCAGTCAAAGTTAGCAAAACTAAGCATAGGATCGACGTCAGCCCTCCCAAAATGCTACCAGACGGAGCGTCCGAGAAGTTTCTCCAGAACGTCACTAGCTTCAGCTTATATGGAGGTTACTTTGACTGGGACTCTGCGGTGTTTGCGGGCTTGGAGCATTTAGAAATGACGTGGGTAGCTGAACCTGGTCTGACGCCTGATCAAATTGCTGGTATCCTAAGGGCTAGCCCCAGGCTCCGCACTCTTTGTCTAGGCGAAATACCTATAGCGGAACAAGAGCATACAACCTACCCACCTGTGAAGCTGGAATGTCTTCAGAAGCTCTCGCTTATGTCGTTTGCGCAAAGAGAATTGGAGCTACTCGCCGCATTGCTGCTTCCTGGGCCGCAACCACTTACGCTGCACCTCAGACGCATACTTGATTATGAAGCTGTACCTAGCTCGTTCTCCAGGCTGCTCCGATGCTCTAACATTGAGTCAATCCATTTCCACGATAAGCACGATTACCAAGTTATGTCCGATATCCTTGTTGCGGTGCCACGACTACATTCCATATATTGCCGCTATAACTTCATCGCGGGCATCCTCGATGTGTTATCCACACCCCTTCCTGCTGGTAGCGCTGGAGGCTCGATCAGCCTACCGTGTCCTCAGATCCGTATGATTCATTTTGATTGTTGCAGAGGCGACGAGTTAGCAGAGCCTTCAAAATGCCGGATTACCGACCAGCCATCACTAGTCGTTAGGTTTCAGCAGTGCTATGCTTTCCCAGCCCAGCTTGATCTATCAAACCTCGCGTCCGGGGAGGTGCTTATTGAGCAGATAGATCCCGACGCCTCCAGAGAGCCGATGTTCGACGGAATTGATTACGGTTATGCTATCGCTCTTCATATCGACGATCCGGAAGATCCCAATGTTCAGATTCTTTCACTAGCGAGAAGTATAGTTGAGAGAGAGTAATTG
Organism: Ceratobasidium sp. 428; assembly: GCA_019623705.1. NCBI lineage: Eukaryota > Fungi > Basidiomycota > Agaricomycetes > Cantharellales > Ceratobasidiaceae > Ceratobasidium > Ceratobasidium sp. 428. The sequence continues at coordinate 5,175 of WSTJ01000979.1, forward strand.
ATCGTATCAACGCATCGTGCTACGAAACGCTCGTACCGCCCACTATCTCAGGCGTTTTGCAGCTTGTCTTCTCAAGATAGGTCACGAAATCTTGTTGTGTTCGTGCCAATCAATTTCCATTACACTCACAGTCAACTCCTAAAAGGTTTACGAGCATATATGCCGGAAGAACAATCAACACGATATGAGGGCGCAGCGGAAGAGCAAACTAGCGCGGACTTGGTGCCTTGCGTCAGCCTCCAAAGTCTATAACAGGCTGATTTGACTAATTAAAGCGAAACGCGGCGTGATAAAGCGTAAACCCGAACTCAATTTTTGCTTGCATTGGCCGTACCTGACGTATGTCTCCGACCCTGGGGCTAGAAATATCGAAGCGCATATAGTGTCTTTCACAGGCCTGTGGCTTCTGGTTCTACTGATTGTTGGCATCAGACGTCGTACGGGAGTGATTTCAGAAATGAGCCACAACCTGGCAAGCATTTCCAAAGAACTGTCAAGCCAGCTGGGTCGTTCGGAGCTGAGGTTGCAAAAAAGGTTCCAGACCGCAATCGAAGAACCTGTATGGTTTTACACGCCTTCAAGCTGAATATGTACGAAACTCGCAAACCGGACTTGCAAAAAGGTGATATAGAGAAAACAAAAACACAATAAATACTCGACAAGACCAAAAGACAGAGTACGAAGAACCGCATAAAAGCGAAAAAAGAGGGCATAAACGATCCCAAAGATATCAAAAGATCAGAGAGGCGGGGTGATATATAAAATGAGCGCAGCTATAGATCGTAGTGAGATTATAAAACGAGAGACGGTCGACATCATCTTGCAAGGGTAAACTCGACGAAAGTGAGAGAGGAATATTAACGATAGTAAGGGAAGGGAAGGGGGAGAAGAGGGAAGAGAAGGACAACCAGCCCCAAGGTCCTTCGATCCAAACGAAAACTCCCCGGGAGTGGGTCATTTTTGGAGTTCAACGCGCAGGCACAGCAGGTACAACATCATTTAGCCTACACACCCGCTTCGTTAGCATACGCGATCATCTTGAGCTCTTGAAGATGTTGTTTACATGAGACTTGAGTTTTTCAGGTTCTGTCGCAGGATGATGTCGCGGACTGAAAAATAAAAAATAAATTGAACGATGAATAAGAGTATGATTAAAAAGGGCGTACCGTTGTGAATGATTGCGCTCGTGGCCCGGGTATCCGTCACCGAGGTTAGATGCACATACATCTCTCGCGGCGCAACCGAAAAGTCTCGCTGGATCGCACCAAACTTGCCTCGGAAGTCTAAAAAACAAACATAAATCGTTCCGCACGGCAAAACTATCCTGAAAAAAGCTCACACTTCGAGACATGTTCATAATCATTCGGCCGCGACCCATAACTCGTCACATACTTGTTAAGCTTGATACCAGAAGCGAGTTTCTTCTTGAGCAAGTCGCACTTGTTCAAGAATAGAACGATATTGACCTAATTCAATAATCAGCTTCAGTTCATTACGGGAATGAAGGCCGAGATGAATGAAGAAGAGGTCATCCCCGTCTCGGCCCTGACCGTCCGAGAACACCAGAAGTATCTTGGCTAGGAGCGTTCGACTCGGCAACCAAGCTAAAATCCCATCCCTGTTTAACGCCCTTCTTTTCTATCCCTGTCGCTCACCACCCCTATCTGACAACCGTCCCTACTCGACTGTCGGACAACCGTCATCGCTTCCTTCCCACCAAGAAAAACCAGACTTCTCGAGCCCCTCGCAACGCCACCCCAAAAACTACACCCAGTCCCCCGAAAAAGCATCGCAGGAGCCCCAACCGACCAACAAAGGAAACCGCACCACCAAAACCAAACCCGACTCCAAACCCAGACAACTCCAAACAAACCGTACCACCCACAACGAAGAAAGCCCCACATCACCAAAACAACAAAACCATAAAAGCGTACTCACACTAGCCAAAAGCTTATTCCCGCAAACCTGCTTGAACAGCTGAATCGAGTCTTCCACCCGGTTAACCCGTCGGTCTTCGGCGAGCGTTTGGTCAAATGCCGAGATGGGCTGTTCAATTTGTTAATCGAGTTAGTTTTGTTATTTGTATTGAGCGGGTGGGGTCGGGATAAGGGGATTGACTGGCGTTTTTCCTCGTTTCGTAATGATGAAGAAACCGTTGGGAGTGGAATATGGAGCGAGGAACACGGTGCAACAGAACAGAACAGAACCCGACTCGAACGAAAAGAGCGAAGAGCAAGAAGAAAAGACTCACAGCTAAGAAGATGATAGCGTTCACTACAACGTCCCAGATTTAGAATCCCTTCCTCCTATCGCACATTATCCGATTCCCACTCACCATCCGAAAAGAACGGAGCCCACACATGTCGCTGTCCTCGCGCTCCACCGACATCGTCTACAAACCAACACATCGCATAAATATATGCCTCAGAACGAAAGAGGAAAGGAAGAAACGCACATATCCTCCAATCAATCCCTTTCTCCGCACCCCGGTCCAACGCGAAATGGTGCTCGACAACGCCGAGCGTTTTGAGTCGTGCACGTAGGACATCGTCTGTGAGATCACATAGATAAAAAGTGAAGAGCGGAGCGTAATATAAATAAACAAAGCGAAGAAAGGAACGACGAAATAAAACGTAAAACGTCAGATGCGCGAGAAGACAGGAATGCAAAAAGTGCGACGGACCATCGGTGGGGACGTATCTCCGTTCTGTGATTCGCTCCATGTCGTTCAAGAAGCTGCGCAAAAATAGGAAAGAGTCAGTTGAACGAAATTCACCGGATTGGCCGGAAGGTAAGCAAGCAGGTGAAACATGGATCCACAGTCTTGAACCGCCGGGAGATGCGCGGAGCCACGCTCCTGGTACGGTGGGAACGCAGCAAGAAAAAATCGCGGGGAAAAAGGACAACCCGGGAAACGGAAGGAAAGACGACTCACAAGCCGGCAGTATGCTCGAGATGCAACCGACGCTTGTGCAACACGTCTTGGACAAACGGGTCCCGCCAGAGCGTGATCATGTCGTCTCGCAGAGCGACAATAGTGTGACCCGGATCGTTGGGGTCGTCCCAGACGTACGCCTCGTCTACAAGGGATAAACTGAGCTCAACTCGCACATGAAAAAGTAAAAACATGAAACACACCATCCTCGTCTCGCGCCTTTCCCCTCAACGTCCCCAACGCCTTTTTCCACGTCGAGTTGCTTCGAACAGCAACCTCCCGACCGGCCCCGTCCTGGTTCTGATGCGGCGCAGCGTACGCACCGAGCCGGGTCGGCTCGAGCTCGTTCCCGGACAAGTCGCCAGCGAGCGTCCGGTTGAGCTGGTCCTCGAGGAGTAGCAACGGCTGGAGCCTGAGCCTAAGCTCGGAAAACTGCGCGAGCTTTTCTTCGGTCCGGATTGACATGGACGTTCCGGGCCGGCCGTGGTAGTCGTCTGGAGCGTCTGCAGTAGTAGGCGATATGGGCTCATCGTCGAGAAAGTTGGCCGGGTCGAGCGCGTCGAGAATGTGTCGGATCGAACGGACGAGGTTGAGGTAGATGACTGCGCGCCAAGAGGCTCGTTCGGCTCTAAACGCGTTTGGCGAGTACATGAGTTGGAACTGCTTCAGCGTCGTGCTCTTTCCGCTCTCGGACTGGCCTGTAACCATCGCATTAGCTTAATTCTCATTTCATCGAATTAAAATATAATGAGAGACATACCAAGCAGCAGCACGCGCACCTCTGTGGCCTTGCGCTTCTTCTCCTTCATCCGCGCCTCCCGAATCTCCTCATCGATAGCGTCCGAAACACGCTTGGCCTCGCTCTCGGCGCGCAACCGCTCGTTCCGCGCTTCGGCGCTCTCGTTGGCCGGAGGGGCTATCGCAGCCGCTAGAGGATCGTCGGCGCCAGTGTGCAACAGCGAGTTGGCGGTGTGCGAGCGTGTACGGGAGATGGCCGCCGTCATGGTTGTGTCAGGCGAGAGAGAGAGAGGGAAGGACGGTCGTGGTTGAATGTAAGGGATTGAGAAGTTGCCGTCGGAGGCGCTTAACTATCCGTACATAGTCAAATTAAATCTCAGGGGCTAGCTCCGTCTTAGCTAATCCTCACGCTATGCCTGGATCGGGTTCTCTCGATTGCCGTCCTGCAAATCGTCGCCTGGCTTGTCGATGCTAGCTCACGCTTGGACGCTCTTGGCCAATTTTATCGATTTTTGCTCGGTGCGCATATACCCACCTTGGCACGACGGCGTTCATAACCGCGCGCAGAACTCCGTCCTGATGCGCCTCGTAACTTGCCTATTCCGGTCGTCTGCCTCCTCTCTCCTCCTCGTCTGCCCCTTGGCATTGCTACCCAGCCTGGTCGGTCGACGGACGTCCCCTTGCCAACTTTTTTTCTCTCAACAATCCATCTCCGACGGGGTTCCACGCAGTCCTGCTCCGGGTCTAATAGTAGCGCACGTCGACCGAGTTGAACCTGAACAGAAGCACTTGATGCGCTAGACGCACGAAGAAGCTCTCAATTCATCAATTTACGTTTTACTTATCCCTGGATTATCGATTCAACTCAGCGAGTGCTCCGTCTTCTGGCTAGGCCGATAAAGTTTAACTGCTTGCCAGTTCTGCCAAACGTCACGTCAAGTTGTGTGTCTGGTCGGAGGAATGGGATAGCCCAGCTCGGGTTTCTCGGTATTGGAATCGACTCGACGCAGCGCGAAAAACTAGCTAGGCTCTTCCTTCATATCACCCTAACTTCTTCGACCCCACCCAAGAAACCCCCCCCCCTTTTCTTCGTGCTTATAAATCCCCATGCCAACCCACCCCAAGCCTGTTTGTCATCACAACCACCCAACCAACCCGACAACGCTTTTTAAACCCTCTTGGCGTCTCTATACACGCAATTATATCCAATCAACCCCACTCTGATCTCCAATACAGATCACAAACCTCGCTCCCGATCACCCTTGAACGGAATAAATTGATCTAAATCAATCATCGTGACGAGTGATCGATGCTATGACTTTTGGGTAAACTTTCTCGAGGAGTCCCCGATGATGAAATGCGAGTCTAAGATGAGTTGCCGAGCCAGGGTTAGGTGGGGGAGTGTGCCGATGGGTTTTAGACTGCCGCCGGCGGCGGTAGCTACGTCGACGTGGATTCAGATAAAAACGCGCGTAAAAGCGAAATTAAATACTAAAACCACATTGTCAAGTTCTTGAAACTATAGTCCGGTCCTCGAGACGACTGCTGCGCATGTTTCATCGCTCTACTTGAACTACCAAGCCTTGGCCGGCGGCCGGCTCGGCCTCGACGCGCGGCATGGTGGCATGCCACCTATACAGTCGCAGAGAAGCCCAATATGTATCCAAGAACATCTCACGAGATCAATCAAGACCTCATTGACAGATCATACGCACTATCGTCCGTTCGGACGGTTAACTTAATCCCGCGAGAATAAGCGTGCAGGGCAAGCCGTCTCAGCTCTGAGTTGTAAGGGAGGTCAAAACATGAGAAAAATCGGGTTCGTCGAAAGGTTGCGACGAATATATAGCGCAAACGGACAACATTTATGCGAATAAATACATTGCATGAGGACACGGAAAGAATAGTAACATAGCGTCAAGCGATAGGCAGGGTTGGGAACAAGTACGCTCGATTTGGATAGAGGATTAGACCACTTGCAAGACGAATCGGGGGCTACATACATTGTACCGTTTGGTCAATCATTGGACCTCCCGGGCTGGAAATATTCGTGCCAATTCTCTCCAAGCTTGTTACGATCTAGATCAAGTTGTAAACAACCACGCTTGCAGATTACGGTGGTATTTTGGGGACTCATGAGGGTCATTCGAAGATCAAGAGGGACCCAAATGAGCTTGTCGTTGCGAAAGACTATCCAGCCATCTTTATCTAAGGTCCACGCCATGTGAGGGCAGTCGATCTGACAGCCAAGGTTGCAGGGCACGTGCTGTTTGGGAGGCGCGACTTTGGGAATAACGTACGAGGGGTGTGCTGCTGTTTGGGACTTGACATTGTGAGGTTGGAGAACGCCCAATGATTCGGTGAGGAAGTGTGTATCCCAAATACGGATAGTCCTATCATCAGAGCCAGATATAACACATGTGCCGTCTGGGGAGAGCGCTATAGAGGTGATGGTATCCATATGTCCGCGCAGCGGCTGTGCGATTGGCTGACCAGTGTGTGCGTCCCAGATACGTATGGTCTTGTCATCAGAGCCAGATACGATATATGCGCCATCTGGGGAGTACACAACAGATGTGACGCCGGCAGTATGTCCCTTCAGCGGCTGTCCAACTGACTGGCCAGTGCGCGCTTCCCAGATACGTAGAGCTCTGTCGTCAGAGCCTGATGCAACGTATGCGCCGTCTGGCGAGTACGCGACAGAATTGACGAAGTTGGTATGTCCTTCCAACGGCAGTCCGACTAGTTGACCAGTGTGTGCGTCCCAGATACGTATGGTGTTGTCTTGGGAGCCTGATACAATGTATGGGCCATTCGGCGAGTACGCAACAGAGGTGACAGAGCTGGTATGCCCCTCCAATGGCTGTTTTACTGGCTGACCAGGGCGTGAGTCCCGGATCCGTATGGTTTTTTTCCGAGAGTCAGGCACGATGTGTGTGTTTTCCAGTAAGCACGTGATAAAGTCGACATCGCTGAGCTGCCCTACTGGCTGACCAGTTTGCGTGTCCCAGATACGTATGGTCCTATCGTAAGAGCCGGATACAATGTATTCGCCATTTGGCGAGTATACGGCAGAGTAGACGTTGTCGAAATGTCCTTGCAATGGCTGCCCTACTGGTAACCTGGTATGTGCGTTCCAAACACGTATGGTTTTGTCGCCTGCGCCAGATACGATATATGCGCCATCCGGCGAGTACGCAAGAGACATGACCCAGTCGGTATGTCCCTTCAACGGCTGTCCGACTGGCTGACCAGTATGTGCGTCCCAGATACGTATGGTGTCGTCATAAGAGCCAGATGCTATGTATGCGCCATCCGGCGAGTACGCAACAGACGTGACATAGCTGAGGTGTCCTTCCAAAGGCTGTTCGACCGACTGAATAGTGCGTGCGTTCCAGATGCATATGGCATCCCGGCGATCTTTAGCACTAGATACTATGTATGCGCCGTCTGGAGAGTACGCAACAAATATATTGCAGCCATAATATCCCTCCAACGGCTGCCCGACTGGCTGGCTAGTATGCGCATCCCACCTACGTGTGGTGCCGTCCCCAGAGCCAGATACAATGTACGCGCCGTCTGGTGAGTACGCAACAAAGTAGACAGCATTAGTGTGTCCTTGCATTGGCTGTCCAACTGGCTGACCGGTGTGTGCGTTCCAGATACGTATGGTTTTGTCGACTGAGCCAGATACGATATATGCGCCATCTGGTGAATATGCAACAGAGTGGACAGAGTGGTTATGTCCCTTCAACGGCTGATTGACTGGCTGAGCAGTGTGTGCGTCCCAGATCCGTATGGTGTAGTCATAAGAGCCAGATGCTATGTATGCGCCATCCGGCGAGTATGCAACAGAGGTGACAAGCTGGGTATGTCCCTCTAATGGTTGACCTACTGGCCGGCCAGTGTGTGCGTCCCAGATCCGTATGGTCCTATCCCAAGAGCCAGATACGATGTATGCGCCATCTGGTGAGTATGCGACGGACGTGACAAAGTCGGTATGTCCCTCTAACGGCTGACCTATTGGCTGGCTAGTGTGTGCATTCCAGATACGTATAGACCTGTCAAGGGAGCTTGATATAACGTATGCGCCATCTGGCGAGTACGCAACAGAGGTAATAGAGCTGGTGTGTCCCTTCATCGGCTGTCCGACTGGTTGACCACTATATGCGTCCCAAATACGCACGGCGCCGTGTTCAGAACCGGATACAATGTACGCGCTATCTGGCGAGTAAGCTACACTACGTACTTCTTCCTCCTGTTGCAGTATAGCCAGTGGGGCTGATGCCCTCGCGTTCATTGCGGTACTCTGTTCGGTTATCAGGCGTATTCGTGGTTGACTATAGTGCTTCGTGATCGGGCTTTGGTCCCGCCAAAATGTTAATGTTGACACATACAGATGCGGTGTACTAAGCATCGCTGGCGTTGATGAAAACGAAGTCGCAAACTCGCATATGTCCCAGAGAAATTCTCTCACGTCCTCATCTAAACAGTCCGCACTCTACACAGGCTGTCAGCTTCTCAACCGCACTCTCGGGTTGGTCACATACCATGGACCACCTTCGCATGCTATAGAGTGCCTTAACACACTCCTGGAGGCACCCACTAAGGTTCACCACCTCCATCCACAGCAGAAATCGCTCCGACGCAAACTCACGGAGCATGCTCCCGAGGTCCTGCGACCCTGCTGCCAACATATAGTGGGCTGCCCAGTAGCGACAAGCGTACAGCAACTGTTTAGATATGGCCTTCTCGACTCTGGCGGGTAGGTCTCGTACGTCTTTGTCCAACATGTACGAAGACTCGAGGTTGCAGATGTTGAATGGCGGATTAGGTACTCTTATTTGCTCAAAGCATAGTCTCGCCAACCGAGTGTTGTGCCTACTCGCGTCGCAATGAAATGATTTGGATCGAGTTCCATCAAGCAGATAATCCTGGAATGACTCGTGCAGTGTGGTGATGGTATAGGCGGTGTCCGATAGATGCAGCACCGAAAGCAGGGAACGCAGTGCTGCCCGCACTTTTCTCGTTCCAAGCCCTAGTATACCAGCCATGACGTCTATCGACAGCGGTTCCTTCGAGCATATGACGGTATCGAGCACAAGTTTTATCTCATCTCGGTCCTGGCTGGTTAGAAGTGAACTCTTAAACGCTCCTTTGAGTATTGTAGCGTATAGGTCGTTGATGTCTTTTTGCATATCGTCTGATGATCCTTTTGACACACTCAGGATTTCCTTGAGTCGATCGTCGGCCCTGGAGAAGTTATCGCTCTCGAGATACCGAACCACAGTGGAAGCGTAAATGAACAGCACACCCGACCGCTTCACTAGAACGTCGAGGTTGCCTACTGAAAGGTTCATATACGAGATTAGCCTCATAGTGAGATATGTCTTGATGTCTTCCTGGACGGTCGGGCGGTCAAGCTCGTGCAGGCGCAACTCGGTAGAGATGCTTTCCCCATGTTGACCACGCATACGGTCGAGTATTTTTGCATCCGGACGACTCGCCACGAAGAACTTCACCGGGAGCTCTTGCGCGCACGAGAGCAAAGCATTCAGTATTCGGTCTACGCCATCACTATTTTCGCATTCGTCAAGGGCATCGATCACAACCACAAGGTCGATCGGGAGAGTGTCCTTCGCCTGACGTAGTGGCTTAAGAATTAGGGTCTTGAACTGGTCAAGCAGCACCTGATTATGTACGTCCGGGTCCTCCTCTATCACTTGAGATATGTTAAATCGGAATGGACGAGAGAACCGCGATAGCTGGTAGGATATCGTTGGTATGATTCGGTTCACGTCGCGACACGCTGGCAACTGTCGTGAGCAGAAGAAGCTGGCGGCTAACTTCTTAGACCGTTCCAGTCGTTCGCAGAAGCTATATGCAATCGTAGTTTTGCCGGTACCAGCCATGCCGTTCAGCCAATAGATCTTCTGACTCTTGTCGTTGCACGCCCATTCATGCAAACCTTCCAGGACATGGACACGAGTGTGCTGAGTGCATCGAACCCGAAGGTCAGATGACTCCGCAGAGTTATACTTCGCGGCTGGAGAGTGAGGCAGGGATTTAAGCCGGGATTCCTATTAGCGCCATCGTCTTATCAATCCCACTCGTCTGACGATCAACTCACAACGCACCGTTGCTTGTTCGTCAGTAATGCGCAGATTCTTGAAACCTACGTTGCTCTGTGCGCGAATAAATACTGTGCAAGCGGCGGAAAGCGGTGACACTCACCGTCAATCGCTGAAGTAGCGCTTGGATCCGGCGATAGTGCTCGAGTATCTTGTCCGCGTCCGTTTGATACGTTCCTATCCTGGTTTCCGACAGTCTCAGCCGAACAATCTCGAGCTCTCTGTCAATTCCCCTACATCGTGGGATTAGCGCAAGTATTCGGTGGTTATAGTAAAGACTCACTGTGCGAAGTTGATGATGCTTGGCGCCATTATCGGTGGAATCGATGCGTCGAAAAACTCGGCCAGGTCGTGAAATAGCCCGTTCAGGTCGTTCCTAAGGTTCTCATAGTCCGCGCGGTTCTGAGCTGCACTCTGGTCGTATAATGTCGGTCAACGTACAATGCATCAATTCCAACTCATGCCTACCTCGAAGGTCTCGATACCGGCTACCATTCCTTCGACGGCTTGCTTGAGAGGTCCAAAACTATGGAACCCTTTGCTCAATACGTGAGCGAGAGCTCTTAGCTCGGCCCAGCGTCCACGTTTGGCACTGTGTTCGTCAGTCGGCAGAGTGGATGAAACAGACGCCGGTGGTGCGTCTATATTTGGCTGCTGTGGCGTGCCAGGTGACATATGCGGAGGTCCAAAACGCTCTAGCGTATGTGTCGGCTTGGCTCCAGGCCGCATTAGAGTATTTGCTTGCCGAGCAGATCGCGTCGAGGGTCTAGGGTCGCCGAGCGAGCTATCAAACACTTTGAATCGTTTGGTGACTGGTCCAGAGTCGGGTTTGAGATTTCGCTTTTTATTATTGGTCATTTTTTCAGCAGTAAAGAGCACAAATATGAAAATATAGCAAGCCACAGTCAATTCACTGTCGTCGACCCAGTTGAAGCTAGCGCCTGGCGAATACAGTACACGGTCACGTGATACACATGCTCTACTAGGACCCGGTGACAATTTATGGGGGTCGGCAACCTATAGGAGAAGTTTGTCCAGATCACGTGACTGGACAAACATGAGGACCTATGCTCAACACCT
>WSTJ01000980.1:0-16050 GCA_019623705.1 Ceratobasidium sp. 428
CTTTTGATTATTACACGGGTCACCCTGGATCTATCGATTCACTGGACCAGCGCTTGTCTCAAGGAGGTTCTCAACAAAGGTATGGGTAGATAAAAGGGAAGATGTTGACGACAGGTGGTTTGACAGCGATGAAAGCCGCCGCGACGACCCGGAGAAGAACTTGACCTAATGTCAGAGTCCTCAAGATAACGATGAGCAGTGAGCTAAGTGGTATGGGCGACTGATAGCCCAGTGACCAAGAGGATGTAAGAGAGAACTATAATTGACGAGGAGGTCAAGTTCTTGGTCTGTAACCTCGAACTTGCCCTTGGTTATATACTACAGGGAACACAGCCTTGTATCTACGTGTACAAAGAACGAGTCATACTAATTTGATATCAGATGTGAAATGGGAAGGATTAGTAAGACTTCTGGAATATTCTGTGATCACGTGACTTCTGACTAAGAGGCCCTGATGACGAAGATTACAAAGGTGATGACCAATGTTCCATAAAAGGAAAGTATATCAGAAAAATATAATAAAATCGTGAATATATTCTGGGAAGCGTGTCAAGTCATGACACAATCCTCTGGCTGATTGTTCGAATATTCTGCTACTGTCATGCGCTTCTCTTCCAACGCACAACCACCGCTCCAGAAGTCCACACTGGATAGCTGCCCGCAAGGTCTAAAGCCTATCCTATCCTATCCTAACTTATATTGAGGACCAGATCTCGCCTCGGTTTCTATAGATAACTCAGCTTGATAAAATACCTAGTACTTGTGCGGTATCCCCTAGTCCGTACCAAGTGTCCAAGGCAGCCGGTTGGGCCACTATTGTGGTGTTGGGTTGGGTTTAAAATTGGGTAGGATAGGTTAAGATAGCCTTTAGACCCTACGGGCAGCTATCCACTGGTTTCATTTGCTATTATCACAAAGTCTATCTTCACGAGCCCAACACTCCTGCCGGCTTTGGAGCTCTCGGGATGGCTGTAAGTACGCTGGGGTTCTGCGTTTGTCGGACTATACATCTCGACGGGTGGTGAATTCACAGGGAGATGAGACTGTGGTGACGTGCCGCTACGGTCCTCTACGGGTGGAGATAAATCTCATGAGTTTACCTCACGATGCGAGGCGAGAGACTGATAGCCTAAAGTGGAATCAGATATCTCGTCTTGCAGGATAGAGACCGAGCTAGACTTGAGCCTACAGTGTAAACCCACAGCTTCAGACTACGCACGAGGAGTCCGACACTCTACACCTCTATCTACCACATCCTGGGCGAGGAGCTTCGAACGAGTACGAGCTACTTGTGATGGGTGGCACTACGGATGGGATGCGTATCCGACGTCGAGAACTTAAAGTCGTACCGTACCACCCCGGGAAGTCGGCCAACTCAGGGGAAGTCGGCCGGCCATATTACTCTGCCTGTATGCCCATCTGGCAGCGAAAAGAAACAACTATACATGCTCTTGAGCTGCTTGTGAGACCATGCGCAAAAAATCGGAAGGAAAAACGCAAATATTAGAGAGTTATGGTCAGGTATAGTGGGGTGGTATCGGCCGGCGCTTCCGGCGCTCCAAGCCTTGGCTAGAGCTATTGCCGGTTGAATTTCTCGACCAAATCGAAGAAATGGACTATGGTTTTTTCCATACATGTTGCCATACAGTATATCTGAAGCCCATAGATGTTTGGAATACAAAACATTGGTGTAAATCAGTGGTGAGCATCGGGTGGCCGACTGCCCCGTATTTGGCACTGTTTGGACCATTTTGCTCGACCCACAATTTCTCGATGAGCTCACGATGATTTGCTGTAGAACTTGGCATAAATATGATTCGCCTCCATCTGCATCCAAATAGTATCTCATTGGGGAGAAACGCTTGACAAGTAGCGACGGAGGGGTGATATACAAATAGGTGGCCGACTTCCCAGGGAGGTACTGTACGGTATACTGTAAGCTGATATCCTGAACGGTACGTGTCTTTCGAAACCTAGCTTGCGTCGTACAATTGCATAACGGTGACATCGAGGGTACCGTGAACCGAGAGACCAGTCTACGGCGTGTATATTATACGTTTAAAAGCGAGCGCAGGAAGGCAGAGCGGCCCGTTCTGGAGCACATCAGGACATGGTCGCGTGCATGATTAGGTCTTGCATACCAAATGAAATGCAACATGTCAATTTGTAGCTGATGCCGCATACAAGCAAGCGCCATCAATGTGCAAAACCGTCAGCAAGGAACCAACCGGCATGCCGCTGATCAGCCAAACAGATGGGCGTCAGCACATATACAAACATAGTGTTTGTATAATCTAGCTGCCTCCATTATCAGTATACATCAGGACCAAACTAGGACTATGGTTGTCAAAAAGGCTGACAACCGACATAGCATTTTTAGGAATCCCGATGCTTTGATTGTCATTGCTTATCAGGACAAAGCTGTAAGTACATTCGTCGAAATGGCTCGCGATGCATTACATCGTATACATACGTTTGGCCAGTCTACTATAGTCGAGGTTTTATATGATCCAAGAATGTCGATTTGTAACAAGAAACAAAGTAAAATACATCAAATATTAGATCAGAACCCGAACAAGTCATCCCATTCTTCATCTACGTCGTTTTCTTCTCCTTCACAGTCGCTCTCAACCGCGTCTTCCTCCTCCTCTGCGTCCTCCTCCTCCTCCTCCTCCTCCTCCTCCTCCTCCTCCGCCTCTAGCTCCTCCCCGTTTTCTAGCTCATCTATGGCATCAAGGTCATGTTCGAGTTCGATTTCGTCCTCTGGGTCGTTAATTGGTTCTGGGTTCTCGCCTGCTTACGCTGGTGGTTATGAACCCAAAGAACTAGAGGCTTCGGCGTTGGAACAGAGTCTGACGAGCTGGTATTGAAGAAGGATGTAACGTTCAAGTTTTGGGGCAAGGTGGGAACGGTTCGAATGTTGAGCTCCCTAGACGCGGCAATGATTTTGTGTAGTGTGGCGGTATCGGGCTTGGAGTCTCGTTCATAAACCCGCTAAGCCTGGGTGTAGGCCTCGAGCCAGGCACCTCATGCTTGACACTTGTCAGGTTTTTCACCTTGATTTTATTAAAGTGACATGTAGTAGACATGTTGGTATGGGCGTCTCTTGGCCGCGGTAGTTGTGGATCGGCCACCTTTCCCCTGTCAGACCCTTTCCATCCGCCCGGTCTCTCCCAGTAGCCTCTCCATTCCCAGCCGTGTCTCTTTCGTCACTTCCGCCTCCTCCACTTTCGCGTCTGACCGCCCAACGTAGGTTCCACCAGCCCAACTTCTCAACCTCTTGATCCCCGACCACATCCATCCCAGCCTTGGTCCGCCCCTCAACTTGCCCCTTCTCCTTCCAAACATCTCTGCGTCCTCCCGAGCCTCCAACACTTCTCAAAACATAGCTCGCTCCACCTCGCCCTCTCCCATTTCCATAGCCCTATCTATCCCATCTTCATCTCTGCCTCCGCCCCTTCTCCATCTCGTCTTCTATCACACCAACCCACTCCTCGCGTTTCCCCCGCCCACTCGGTCCATCCTGACATATCCCACACATACTGAATCCTGCGCCCATATCCTCGCCTGCCAATCCCTAGCACCTCGTACGCATTTGGAATCCATCCATGGTGTAAAATCGTTCGACGCTCTCGCATCCGCGCGGGTTGAGTCGCTGGTCGGTGTTGAAGCTCGAGGAGGCGACAGCAAACGGGGATTGATTCGAAGTACGGATGCGTGCTGGTCTCGGAAGACTGAGATAGGCGCAACACCGTCGTAGGTTGAATGCCCAGATCCAATCACCCGTCTTTTGTCCTCCTTGCTCTCTGTTTTGTCTCCACTAAGGGGATTGGTCGGCCCATCAACCTCCTTGTTGATTTCAGTATCCGCGTACGGCTCGGGCATCGTAGGTGGCCCGTCTGACTGGTCATACCGAACGCTTGTTGCTTCCTACGGAATCGGTAGATATCCTCCGCTCCATCGAACTCGGCGCAGCATATCCTAAGACCAACGCTCCTCTCGTATCGCGCACAAGTAGACTCGCAGCCGGAGGCGATGAAGGAGCGGGATGCCGCACCGAAACGATCGTGAATGTCTCCCTCCTCGCACTCGGCGGCGAAACTCCCGAACCTAGATGCTCCCCTGTTCTTGATGTTCGACATACAAGACCGAGGGATAACCCTAGAGGTGGATCGAATGCTCACAATGAGGTAAATAGTTTCGTCATTTGATATCGCTGAGTCTCTTTAAGCAATGTTTGGGGATGTCGTCTCGCTTTCGGAGGGATGGTTTTGTCGGGGTGTTCGGAGGAGGTCTCGGCTGGGGGGTGTTTCTCGAGCGGCGTTGGGAAAAGTCCGGACTCAGACTTGGATAAGCTCTCGTTCGAGATCGACTCGGGCAGCGAATGTCGTTGGACCACGAAATGAAATGGGATAGATCACCTGCGAGCGTGTAAGCATCGCGAAATCCTTCTAACAAAGACGAGACATACCATCACTCGCAGCATGCATCTTCACCGGCACCGCCCAGGAGGAAGCGTGAAACGTACCCGGCGACGGAATGAGCCGCTCGGTAGTGCGCCTGGATCGATGAGGGAGGGATGAGTTTGGGTTTGTATCTGCGTTGGCCTACCACGACAGTTAACTCAGTTTGGTGACATAACTAGGCACGGAAAAGGACTAACATGCGCGGAGGGGAATACACAGCAGTGAGCCTTCCAGCCTCGGAACGGACGCAAGCGTAAACGCCGGCGTGAACGCCCCCTCTCAATAGCTGTCCCCCATCGACGCCAATCCCGCTCAGACTCTTCAAAGGGCCTAGCGGTAGGTTGAGGAAGCACCAATAGTTGTCGGGTAGTGGGGCTGTCGTTCTCGAGTTACGGGCTGGTGAAGTTGGCGGAGGCCAGATAGCGTAGCCTGTCGACGTTGCGAACGCGATGACCATGACCTTGCAGCAGAAGAGGAGGTCATACATAACCCTGGAATCTGCAGCGCATGAGGCATCAGGAAGAGGTCTTGGAGGGCAGAGTATAAACAACTTGCCAGGTTAACTGTAGGTGTGACGCGTGGTTGACACACCATTCGTATCAACCAAAACCACTCGCCCTCGATCATCGCCCGACGTGCTCTGGTTCCAGCCTCAGATCGAGTCCTGTCCCGTCGCACGGTGGACGCCACTGTGTATCGTTGTACTAAGCTTGGATGGCTGATGCCCGGTTTGCCTACGCGCTAGTCGTGTTCCTGACGACGGCTCCAGACAGTCGTCTCGTTGGTCGTGAGATTAGGTAACCGGTGATCTTAGTCTTGTCCAGAGTCAAGTGTAGAGTGAGACCTGGTTCTGGATGTAGATGTCGTGTCGGGCGGTCTTCGACGGGGCGAAACGGTAGTGGAGTGTGGTGGTGCGATGCGGGGGTGCCAGGCGGTCCAATCTCAGATCACCACAACCTCACGTGATCGAGCCCAAATGGTCGTTTACAATCTTGGTCTGGATGTAGACCCAAACGGGATGTCGACCACGTCGATCTGGTAGAGCGGTTGAAGTAGCTCTAAGCTGTTTCATGTGAGGGGATCAGGTTGGTAAAAGGTGAGCGAGGCATCGCGACGTTTGTTGTACCTACTCATTCATGAACTTACGGACCCCCCGGTACTGTACGCATAACGTCGTGTTTCTCATTCCTGCATGCCTTGTATGCTGTCTCACGACAGATCATAGGATTATATGTGATAAAGACTCAGCTTAACAGCCGCGTATCGGTGTGGAGTTACATACTCGCGATCGCGATTGAACGTTGACTTGGGTGACAGCCTATATTCTGTTGAAACTATCATGGACGGGATACAACTAAACACCACAAACAATCGTTCGATCCGTACTCTTTCTACGTGCTAGCAGGCCCTGTCATCTGCTCAAATATTCGCTAGTCCGACAAGCTTCGGTCATTCAGTACTCGTTAGTGTTATTAGGTATCAGTCGGATGACTCGGTTAAAACTCATCGGTACATCCGATAACGCGTACATTCACCAGTGCAGAGACAGAAAGAGAATACGGTGTCAAAGGTATTGAGCCGTATTTTGTGGCGTGAAAGCGTATCCGCAATCCGTGATTGAATTGCCATTCGGCTTTCGTGCATTTCCCTCGAGAAAACACCTACGCAGATGCTGTTAGGCAAATACCACAGTGGGCAGTAGCCTTGCTCGAAGCTGAACTCGGAGCACACACATCGGAAGCAAGCAATGAACCGTTTATTTCTCAGTTCTACTGGGCGGAGATGGATAACTGATTCTTGACAGACTCTTATCATGGCTGATTCTTCGCTTAGGAAGGGTTGTAACAGTCATGCCAATCGAGTCCTAAGGTCGCCTCACGGAAATCGAAGGCAATACTCGGCTCGGTGGATAGGATCGCCTTGACGTTTGGCGGTGCAACTCTGTCTCGTAGGTCCGGCGGGACCCAGATTAGTCGCTCTCGGCTCAGACCAACCACCCAGCCATCTTCGTTCAGCGTCCAGTCGTGTGGGGAAGCGGTGATTGGGGGAATAACTGAGGCTGATGTGAGAGCGTCCGGCATGAAGTATCATAATCAATAGTGAGAGTAGAACGGGAGAAACGGTTGCGTACCTTGCTGTTTCGGCATTCTGTTGGCTTTGTGGCTACGATGTGGCTGAGAGCCGCGAGAAGTCCAATCTGCGGATTTGGAAACAGTCCAAAAGGGACTGCGAAAGGGTTTGATAGCTGTACGTTGGGATGGCGTGGACGATTGGACAGATCGGGGTGAGGCTGGCCGTGTGGGTGCAAACCAAATGCGAACCGAGTGGTCCGATGAACCAGATACGATGTATGCACCATTCGGCGAGTATGCAACTGACCAAACCACATCTGTGTAACCTGTGAGTGGTTGGCCTACAGGCTTGCCAGTGCGTGCCTCCCAGATCCGGATGGTCTCGTCAGAACAGCTAGACGCGATATATGCGCCATCAGGCGAATATGCAACTGAGTAGACCAAACGCGCGTGACCTGTGAGCGGTCGACCTACAAGCTTGCCAGTGCGTGCCTCCCAGATCCGGATGGTCTTGTCCGAAGAGCCAGACGCAATGTATGAGCCGTTGGGAGAGTATGCAACTGACCGGACCCAATATGTGTGACCTATGAGTGGCTGACCTGCAGGCTTGCCGATGCGTGCATCCCAGATACGGATGGTCTTGTCAGCAGAGCCAGACGCGATGTATGCGCCATCAGGGGAGTATGCAACCGAGTGGACCTGATCTGTGTGACCCGTGAGTGGCTGACCTACAGGCTTGCCGGTGTGTGCATCCCAGATCCGGATGGTCATGTCACGAGAGCCAGACACAATGTATGCGCCATCAGGAGAGTATGCAACTGAGCGAACATAACCTGTGTGACCTGTGAGCGGCTGACCTACAGACTCGCCGGTGCGTGCATCCCAGATCCGGATGGTCATGTCGTCAGAGCCAGACGCAATGTATGCGCCATCGGGGGAGTAGGCCACTGAATAGACGGCATATGTGTGACCTGTCAGAGGCTGACCTACAGACTCGCCGGTGCGTGCATCCCAGATACGGATGGTCTTGTCGTCAGAGCCGGACGCGATGTATGCGCCGTCAGATGAGTACGCAACTGACCGTACAACGTTCGTATGACCATCATGAGACGTGTTCGTGAACTTCTTCAGTCGGTGGCCATAGAGTTCATATATAATTCTGTCCTGTGGCCAGAGTTGTAGCTGCGAGATATAGATGTGTGGCGTGCTGTTGGATGCGATGCTTGAGAAGAATGCGTGTACAAACTCATGAGCGTCTTTGACCAAGGCTTGTAAGGTGGTCGAACATCTTCCTCCCTGAAACCAGTCATTATTATATCTTCTGTCAATCTCGAGGTCAATACCTACCTGTACCCATGATCGAGTCTTTGACAAGGTCTCAGCGCCTTGCTCCAGCCACTGTTTCAAGCTCAGCACCTCCATCCACAACAGTAAGCGAGCTGAGAAGAAGTCTTCTAGATCGCTGATAAGGTTGTCGTCTTGTCCTGAGAGCGACACGTGGGTTCCCCAGCTGCGACACGCGTACAGTAGCTCTGGCAGTATGATGCCATCAACTCTCTCGGTAAAGTATGCGACCTCCTTATCCAGCAGGTACGACGACTCGAGGCTGCAGATGTTGAACGGCGGATTGACTGACTTGATGATGTCAAAGCAAGCATGAGCTAGCCGTGAGTGGTTCCGACTAGTCCCCTGGGAATTACCGCCAGAACGAAAGCTGCTCCTTAGATATCCGGTGAACCGCTCGTCGAAACATACGGATCGATCATCTGTAGACGATACATGCAGCGCCGGTAACAGCCAGCAAAACGCACCACGCATTAGCCGAGCAAAATCCAGCCCGAGCAGTCCAGCAATGGTGTTGACGGACGTTTGCTCTCCTGTCGAAGCTAGAGCACCAAGCACCAGCCTGATTTCATCGTCTCCCGCGGGGTCTGACATTTCAACTCGGAGTGCTCGCTCAAGCATAGCAGCATATGCCGCTTCCTGGTTTTGACTACCGTCGCTGAGAGAAGGGTGTTCGAGCAGATCTTTCAGCTGCGTTCTATGTTTCGATGCTTCTCCTAAGTTGCTATAGTCAACTATGGCTACGGCATAAAGGAATAGCACTCCCGAGTGCTGCGACAAGTGCTCGAGATCCGGGGCAGAAAGCGCCAGGTGCTGCAAATGAGCGGTTAAGTACGTTTTGATGTCTTCTTGTACGACACTTTTGGCTTGCTGGTGTAGACATAGCTCCGGCTGTGCAGGTGCCCCCTTCAAACCTCGCATACGACCTCGAATTCCCAGAGTTGGGTAACTGACAATCAGGAACCGAACAGGTAGGTCGGACGCATGTGTCAGGATCGTATCCAAGACTTGGTTGACTGCCTCTAGGTCTTCACATTGATCGAGAGCGTCAATCACAACTACCGGGTCGACGTCGAATGTATGAGCAACTCCTCGTAAGGGGACATACATAATCTTCTCAAACTGCTCATTGATCGGCCGTTTGAGCACTTCCGGATCTTGGCTCAGCGCATGCAAGAGCGCACGTCGAAACGGGCGAGACTGCCCGGCAAGCTGATGCACGATGCTCGGCACTATCCGGCCTACGTCCCGACATGACGGATGTATCCGAGAGCAGAAGAAGCTAGCCGACAGTCGACCGGATCCTTCCAGATACTCGCACAAGCTATACGCGATGGTGGTTTTTCCGGTTCCTGCCGTCCCGTTCAGCCAAAGCACGTTTCGAGATTTCCCGTAGTACACCCAATATTGAAGCTCATGTAGTACGGCGACACGAGTGTTCAGCATACATCCGTTCCGAGGTACAGCGCCTGGCCCGGCATATCTATAATGAGCTTCGGGAGCGTGGGGTAACATCGCCAGCTTGGACGTCTGTGCATAATATTATCGAATATTCAATGGATGATGGCACTTATCACTTACTTCTTTCTCATGTATACTTATTTCCCACAGGTCCGTGTTTTCAGACATCTGTTAGGCTCCTGTCAGCGCCCCGTTTACTGAGCAGATTGATTCGGAGGAGCTTACCACAAAGAGCGCTAGCACCCTTCGTATTCGGCGGTACCCCTTGAGCCTTGGAGTAAAATCCATCGTTTTAGTGGCTTGTTTTCCTTCCACACCTCCCTGCTCCTCGTCCGGTAACGATCTGACTTCGCGAGCGAGGCCGCTATGACCAGCGATTTAGACACAACTTTGCTGCGATGAACATCTCTCCTAAAGCTTACCGAGCGAAGTTTGCAATACTCTCAGAGCTGATAGATGACGGTAGTCCCGGGTCAACATGCTTCGCCATGTGAAAACATAGCTCATCCAGGTCCGCGCCCAGTTCGGCATACTCGGGGCAAGTGCGAGCTTGGTCCTGATTAATCCCGAGAATCAATCCAAGGGCTCTTCCAAAACTGATCGGTAGTATTCTTACCTCGTACTTCTCTATATAGGTCAAGAGTTGGCCAATCACCGGCGCTAGTGGCTCGAATGGACCTGGATTCTGATCCAACAAGGCAACTAGCGCCTTCAGCCCCTCCCAGTCAGTATACCTCAGCTTGACCTTCGGTAGCTTAGAGGTGGAAGATCTGAAAATGCGCTGCATCGCGTTTTCGGCGCGGCCTGAGAGTCGCTTGAGCATCGTAATGTAGTATATCAGTGAGGGATGTTGCTTCAGATATCAAGCTACTGAGATAACAGTGGTAGAAAGCGAGGAGGAAGGCCAAGGGCGTACTCATATACGACTGATAACCAGTGCAACGCGTGGAGATTGTGTGTTTGCAGCGAGGCCATATTCTAGAACGCATGTGTCCTCATCGCCAGCTACCTGTCACGGTGTTCGGGGGACCGGCCTGCTTGGGTCTGGGCGACAAGCCGGCGCCGAGTCAGCTCTTCATCCCAACCATTATCGACGCCCGAGCTCGACCAAAATACGCTCATTCTATGCTCCACATTTTGCTCGCCCAGTGTGAGATGATGGGTACGACCGACAGCCCAATGTAGGCAATGATCCTTACGCTAACGAATTACTCTGTATCATCAAGTTTTTTTTCCATTTATCCTCCATCACCACTCGCAATTGCCTTATTCTTCCTAAGCGACGGTCGCAACATCTGATCAAGGTGATGCCAGATCAAAACCGGTTTTGCTGACGGCGCAAACGTCCATCCGTCTCACCTAGGGTAGTCTCGACATAGGACAAGAGAGAAGGAACGATGGAGAAGCAGGTGAGTGCGGTGACCATAATCACATTGCCTTTCTGCTAACGTGACCCCCACATAATCTTGGCTCATAGCTCAACCGTCTGTCCTCGTTCCTAGATGAGGGTCCTTGCTCTCCCTAGACGAAAGCCGCGTAGCCCACCAGGGCAGAGTGATCTGACCGAGTTACCCAGCCTCGCGGATGCCTAATATGCGCTTGGAACTGGGATGGAGCCCTTCGTCGCCGTCCGCCGTGAAACAAACTCGGTCTCATCGCTCCCGGCTAGAATATGGCGAGGCGGGTTATCCTCGAACGTGAAGATGGAGTTCGCGGGGAGGCTCAAGGGCAACATACGCTATGCATGGGGCTACAGACGGGCAAGTTTTTTGTTGTCTTACATGATTCGACCAGCTAATTACTTGCAGGTATACGAACTCGCGGCCGCCATTGAACTCTGCCCAACCACTAACGAGACTTTCAACCCTGCTGTATGAAGCAGCCTACAAAGCCCTAAATTGGATGTTGGGGTTGGCGAACAGGATGAGGACGAACCGCCGTCACCGTTCTAGTCTCCAGAAGAAAGCCAAAGTAAGTCGATTGTGTATCACCAAGCAATCGGGTAATTCCTGAACCTTGAGTTAGACGTATGATCCAGCGACCCGACATCGAATAATACTCGAACTTACCGGCAAACAGGCCACTTCAAATGATCTCGACGAATCCAACGGGCTAACGTATTTTTGTCCGTCGCAACCTAGACGAGGGGACGTGAAAGAATATGATTGGTTGGCGATGCTCTTGCTGCGGATACAGTGGGGTTTTGGCATAAAAAATCCAGGACTAGATTGGATGACATCCTTGTATTGTGCGTGTTCCTCTGGTTTGTCTCGTGTTCACCTATCCAAACAGTGGCGATGTTGAAGTCAACGTGGATGGAAGGGTCGTTTACTAGCTCATGCAGAGCGGTTTACCCGGTATGCAGCCCGTACGACTTATCCGGTACCCGAGGTCCGAAAGAAATCCGCTCTGGAGTGGGGAATGGGGTACACAGAATGGACACTTCACGGGGACTGCGCAGTATGTCTCGCTAATCTGGTACGTGAACAATATAAATTTTCAAGTTGTTTAAGGAACGTCTCTGGCATTCCGCTTTGGATCCTTTGCCAACTTGACCGTTTGAGGCTCATACGCGATACGGATATGTAAAATAAATGTGCAAAAAAGAGTCTGATCTATGTGTTACCCGAAGTATACCTTCATCGCTGCCGGTATAAACATAATCTATGGACAACCTACCGTTGCTCTAGTGAGGTGATTACATAATTGTATGGTTTAATAAAGTCACCAGGATTGCAAACATGAGATAGTCAAAGCTGGCGAGGAGATGAAATACAGCTGAGGTTTTGGATAGAAAATCGCTAGTCAAATCTCAGGATTCAAACTCTTATGGTGGTTTCAGTTTGTGCTAAAAATTTTCCTTGTAATGACCATATTGTGATTAGCATCGCCCGACTTGGGATTCTTGTCCTGGTCACATCTCACGCTTACACTTCGATCCGTCACAATGCCGTCCAATTCCCTAGCAATATGTTTCTTACTGGCTCTTGTAGGATGTCGTACCCTCTGACTATACCGTATCACTAGGTTGAATAGTGACGCATACACCAACGTATCTCACGAGGGACGAAGTAGCCACGTCGTATGCCTTGACTTCGTAGCACCGGTGTGTGATAGAATACAAAAGGTTTGCTTGGAGTTTTGTCTGTTAAACGTGGCATTCGTCAAGCAGGAATGAAACTCCATAATCAGGTACCCAAAGACTGAATTAAAAACATAAGCGGGCCGAGTCAAGTTAATGATTTAATCATCTTCTTCCCTTATAAGACTATGTCCTGACTCAAACGAAAACTAGGATATCGTAGAATGTTTCATATTCGACATTTTCTCCAGCCATACAATCGCAAATGAGACTTCTACCACTCTCCGGTGACAACCCGACCCCGATTTTACCCAACTCTAACCTATCCCTGTCCTCACACCATCGGCTTCCGCGTGGTTTTGGCAGACCTTGCAATTAAAGTTGTCGTTAAGACTTGATAGCCTGCTCAACAGAACCGACAGACGCGACGGGTATTCCGGCATTTGCGGGCGCAGCGGGCGAAGTGGTCGGCCCTCGGCCCCGCGCGTCTTGATCTCGATCGCGTTCTCTCCATTCTGTTCGCGCTCCGGTTCCTTCTCTCAGTATTGCTCTCTCGGACCCAGTAGCGATGGAGAAATTGAGTAGCCGTGTTGAAACCCGAGGTCTGGATAACGGATTGACGCCGCATGATGGGACAGATAGCGAGGGGGAGGCAGGGCGGTGATGTTGAGCGAGAAGACGAGGGAAAGAGAAGACGGATCACCAGAAAGGCGCCAGAGCTATGTTGGAGTTGCCCGGGAGTGCGAGCGTGAATGTGATGGTGGTAGGTAGAGCATATCTTGGGTATTCGGAGGGCTATCGCGCATGCAACCGGGGTGACCTCACCCCCTTTGAGTTGGTCATCACGAGCGTGGGGTGTACGCGAAGGAGAGGCGAGGTGTAAGTGGAAAATGTGACTGTTGGGATCGGCGTTGGAGGTAGTATAGACCCCCATTGGGTGGCTCAGAATCCAGGTGGCTGAGTTGTTTGACCAGTTGAACAATATGTCCGGGTTGTTACTGGTTTACGTATCCCATGATGGAGGGGATGGACTTGGAATTCGGGAAATGAATGTTCGGCGGGATAGTTCATCGGAGAATGGAAAAGAAATTTCGAGGATACGCCTTTGATAGTATAGAGTTGTGGGGGCTTGACTTGATCAACGCCCGTTGCATCGAGGACTAGTCATCGAACTACGGGCTCAAGAACTAGGCTTGCGAGACAAGTTACGAATAGTGTGCAAGAACGGAGAGATATCGGCGCCAGCTTGACTCGTATCTCATGTTCGTAGACCCAGGTAAACCGGACACGACAAGATCGAGAACTGAGGCGCGGGCTAGAAAGATTGAGGGGAGAAGCAGCCGACGGGTGAAGCATCTCGGTCAGAATCGTCGACGTGAAGGGTGTTTATGGATGCCGGTGATCTACGTGAGGCAGCCGCGGGTGTGCCAAATTAGCCGGTAGCGACGCTTGTGATTTTCGCCGACTCACCGGTTTCGATCCCGTCGTACGCAGCTATAAGACAGCCAGGTGGAGAGGAGTCCGAGCGTTGCAGGCCTTGGTTGGGAATCTTGCCGTTCCGAGCTGACCATGGCCCGCTCCATAAGCGGACTCGATCGGTCCGCCCTCCTCCTCGCCCAGACCACCATTATATCCGACTTGCCAACCTTGTCCTCCGGCCTGTCATCGCTCTCTGTTCGCGTCACGGTCGCCTCGCTTTTCGCCTGAGCATCGTCTGGCATCTCGTGGTTGGAATCACTTTCGCGCTCAGGCGCTGGCGAGTCGATCCGCTAGCTATGCTTCACCCTCCGGTCGAGGCCTTTTCGGCGTGAGATGAGGAAGGTTCGACGGTCAGGTACGTGACCGGCTTCCGATAGCCGGCTCGGCGGGGACAAGGCGTATAGTTTGTCGGTCGTACGTTGGCAGGTATCGGGACCGGCAGCAGACGCGAAGACCTGAGAATGCTTGGACGTAGAGGATTCCGACCTTGTAGTGGTGGAGGGACAGGAGCGAGCCGGAATCAGCATAAATTGAATTTAACTAGTTTTGCCGTTACGCATCCAGCGTGTCGGATTCCAATACTGATATCTGCCGTTTCGTGGGTCAATGACGGTAGCCCAGAGGTTTTCGTCGTGGTCGAGGTGTGGAACGTCAGGAGAAAAATTGTTATCTAATTCAGGGGCGATTAGTCGATTAGTGCCATTCGGTAGGGTGTCAGCTAATGCGGCCCAGATTAGTAGACCCTACCTTTGACTAGTTCTGGGCCTGGCCGGTTAGCAGCGGCGTTTCATGTCGACATCAATTAGTTCTCGGGAACTAACTGGAGCGAATTAGTCGGGTGAGCGTCTAAATAGCGGGATTAGTCGTCGAATAGTACCTGAGAACCGCTAATATGGAATAAAGAGAGGTGATTTAGCTCGTTTAGAGGTCTGTTAGCTAGAAATTAATTATGTTTTCGTCGTTTGGACACTGTTTTAGCACGCATTTATTGGGCCTTGGGCCCCGGGTTGCATGGATTAGGCGGACAAAACTGTGATATTGATATAGGCGTATATTACATTGTAGAGAGTAACGAAAAGTAAAGCGGCGAGAGCGCTGGGGAAATGAAATCGTGGCAAGAGTGGCTAGGCTCCTTCCCCGGCTTTGCAGCAACCGTTGTTTTATAAACCTAAAGCGCGGCTGTTAGTAAAGAAGAATGTTTGTAGAGCCTGGCTAACTCACTTCGCTCACTACAACTTTGGGTTGCTGCGTTAGTGCAATGCCTGGCGCGTGGCAAAACCAAGTGGGCTTGGGGGCGACCGTCAGCATTGCACACGGGGGGAAAAGAATGTTGGACTTACAGTGAGCGGCGAACCAGTTGTCCAACGGCAGCGCGGGCTGGGCAGAGGTGGGCGGTGGATGAGCGGAGGCTGCGGCGGAGGCTGCTGCGGCGGCTATGGTAGAGGCACCCGCCGGTGCCCGTATGGACTGGTCGTGGTCAAGAGTGAAACACGCTAACGCCTGTGGCGCCTTAAATAGAACCGGCGCAAGGTAAGCGCCGACTCCCGCGATGTTCAGGCACTTGAGTCCGACCCGTCCAGTCGGCCCTAAAGAACAAGGAGGCTGCGAACGGACTATAAGCAGCAGAGGTTAGTACTAATAAAAGAACTAACCGCGGCAGGTCGCAACTAATTCAGCACGAATTAGTTGCCTGACCGCTAATTCGGGCTCCCTGCCCCCCTAAGTCGGGCGGATTAGTTGGCTGGGCCACTAATCGGACTTCCGGTTGGTTCCCTGTCTACTAATCGCGGGGCGACGGGTGATGCCTGAACTAATTTGCTCGACGTTGGCTCCGGGACCCGTCGGATTAGTTGTTGGACAAGTAATCGGGTCGTCGCGACATGCTGGACCCGCTAATTTCGCTCCCTTTAGCGGTTTCCGCTCTAAAACCTTCGGTTTTCGTTTTGACAGAGCGAATAAGCTGCTTCCTAGTGTGGGTGGCCCTAATCCGGGCTAAATTAGACGGGTTTTCCCTAATTCGAACCCTGCTAGTTAGGTTAGGCTAGGTTTCGAAGCCGTTTTTCTCTGACGAAGTAACGGAAGTGTAGCTATCTAGGCGAGCCAGAGACAAGCTCGTGGTAGTATGATAGTGCTCTCGGCTATAGTT
>WSTJ01000981.1:3771-13849 GCA_019623705.1 Ceratobasidium sp. 428
TTCAGGGGCTCACTTGTCTACCTGCAGCTCCAAGCGCCGCGAGCAATTCCGGAGACACTTTAAAGACTGCTTCAAGAAGGACCCTGTGGATGACGAATTTGCAGATGCTCACAAGCGTTGTGAACAGGCTTACGCGGATCGTCTGGCGAGTGGAGAGGGCCAGGACGAACCTATTGCTCCACCTCCGAAGCGTAAGCGCCGTGGCGCGATCGTCACTATCTCTCCGCTAACTCCTCCAGAGGAGTATGAAGAGGAGGACGATATGAGGGGAAGAGAGAAACTTCCCCGTTATGAGCCATCATACCTTGGAGAGCCGTCGAGCGATTCTAACACGACTTCCAGTCCCCAGTTCTACCACGAAAATAGCCACTTTGGAGAGCCTGCTGGTGGACCGGCGTACGCTGACGCATTCGAGCCGGCCTACGATTCTCTTGTAGGAGCTGGGTATTATGCTCATCCCCCGCCACACTACACCCCTCAAGGTTCGAACTCTCCCGGACACCATTTCGATCACTCCATGCATCTCCCTCATATGGACTCTCCTCATTATGACGCTCACGATATTGGCGAAAACATGATGGGACACCTGAGCAATCGTGATCGTATGCCTACCGACTCCTCTTTCTCGACTGTTCATTCGTCTCCTGGGGACACCGGGCACTACCCGATTTCAAACCCTCATATGTCGAGTAGCCCTCACCTGACTCATAGTCCTCATATCGCTGGATCCGTTCCCCCTATTCTCATACCGGCTGCAGATCGCCAGGCGATGTTATTCGATCAGACCCGCAATTCGCCACAGCTGATTTACCCCCAGACGGGTTATCGAGCCACCGACCGCGATGCCTTGAATACTGGCCACCCACAGTCCCAAAGTCGTCAGTACATGCGACAGTATCGCCTCCACCCGTATGCTCGCGATCGTCGTGGTCACCCAACCAGTATTCATAGTGATGGATACACCAGCTCGCCCGCCGAGGCTGGCCCGCCATTGGTTGATAACTCTTATAGTCGACAGAGTGACCTAGACTCGGGCCCGATGCCACCGCTCTCGCTAGCTGGGGTTCGTGCGGCCAGGCCCATGGAGACATCGTATGAGAACACTGGAGCGTTTTGACATTATTCTTTAGCTATTCGATTGTTTTATTCTGTATCATTAACCTTACAATATGTCGCTACTTTCTACCCGCTCGTATTTGTATCAGATTCGTATTGTGTATTCTTTCCTATAGCATGTAGGTCCAAGTAAATGCATTGAATGAACGATTACCAGCGTTGGACCTGTATGTTCTCCGGCGATATCTACCAATACCTACTCGAGCCATGGCGATCACAGCGTGTTGAACCGTGGTCATGGTAGATCAAACGCGCTTTGCACGCGTTGGCCACATGGTGCTGTTTGAAGTCAAGTTGATAGTGAGACGATTTGCGTTCGATGTCTCATCCAACGCACTGTTGTACTCAATGTGCGGGTTTTGTGTGAGCACACTGCGCGCTTTGTGCCGAGTGCTTTGTGCCGCGTGAGGTGTATGCATCAGGCGCTCAGTTAATCCAAGTTATGGTCACTGTTATACCAAAACGGGGTCCTCCCACGTGATGGATCTCCACGAGGCGAAAGCCTCGAGGTGTTGAGTAAATGTACATTCCATTAGCATTCACCAGTATCTACGAGAGCCCCAGCTGAATCCAAAGACTCCGGAATTAGTCCAATCTAGAGGATGAGCATATTTCCGACTTGCTCTCTAGGCATCGGCCTCGCACATGCCTCCTGGCGGGCGCAAATATGTGTAGTACCTGATCCAGTAGCTTGAGGGCACATCGGCGGCCAGAATTTACCTTGGGGGTCGAGGCTTGTGTATCACAGAACCACCCCAGATTGTAGCCGACATCCACCTGCGCGACCTGCTCGTTGCTTGCTGGGCCGCCCATTCCGCCTTTGCACGCGTGGGCAGCGTATCCCCGCGTTTCCTCCTTCGCCACCGTTCTCACGCACAATTTGTACCAATTGAGGCTAGGCATTTGAGCTCGTGGGTTCGCCTCCGCGGCCGTTACTGCGGCTGCTCGGACGATGTGTAGACTTCTTATGAGAAGTTGGGAATGGGTACTTGTAATTGCAGTGAGTCTTGTTGGCAAAAGTTCTTGCTCGGCTGTCTGAATTTCCTCTCGACTTTCTGTTCTTTTTCGCCCGTTTTTTTTTGACTACAGGTCCTCGTGGAAGATGTGCGCACAAGTGTCCAGGGCCAGTCGATTTCGGTTATATTCAACTACATCCACGTCAGCATGACGTTCCCCAGACGCGGCCTAAAGGCGGCCTGCAGGCATCGGGTGTATGTAGAATACGCAGTAGTAAGTGTTCGAGCTTGCCCTGGATGAGTTTGCGACCAAACAGCACGTGGAATGCGGCCCCCGGTCAGCGGCCGGGAGATCAGGATCGTATTAGGCTTGAATAGTGAGTCTCGGTAGTGAGCCTTGGACGAGCTAGTATGGTGCATTTGCTGTGTATGCGTCGGCTGTGTGGGAGACCCAGAGCGTCAAGCGACCCTGTGCCCCAAGGCAAGAAGCACCGGAGGACCGGCGGATGGAGGCGGTGTTGCTGGGGCGGGCGGGAGTCGGGTTAGAATTGGCCCACAAAAACGATGCTCAACTTCTACATGTGGTTCGTCGCGGTCTCTACCGCTATTTGCGCCTCTCGGCTGTGTCCCCTGTGACTGTTACACCACCATTGTTACTGACACACTCTTCAATTTCGCGCTTCGGCTCGTGTTTGCCTTTTTCGGCGTATCACTTCCTCCCGCTGGTCTAACATAGCCAGTTCCGGCAAAAAACTAGTAGTTTCGGAGACTCTAACCCACCGATGCGCTCCATGGGCGGCCATCATCCGCATCCTCCGAAGCCCCTGTTCCGCCTGATTTATGTTTGAGGGCTGTTACTGTGTGAGTGTCCTTGCTTTTGCACGTTGCCCCCCTCCCTGTATTCTCTCGCTTATAGAGTCCTCCGCGCTCGTTCCTCAGCCGCCCGCCATCATGTTCTTCTCTGCGCTGCCTACGCTCCTCCACTGCGTCTGGCTGCGCGACTCCCTTGGCCTAGGTCTTCCGGATAAGACTCCCGACTACTACCCAGAAGCAGATATAGACGACGTTCACACGTCACCTCTAAACAATCGGGAAAGTGTCGACGATGGGTTGATGCACGAGCCAGTCAGCACAATCAACTCGAAGCAGGACGACATCTACCAGGCATGGCTAACCTCGAGGCAAGTTGGTGATGGACAGACGCTTGCACCTGGGGAGCTCCGCCGACTCACCCCGACCAACATTCTGATTGCCTTGCGGATCCTATCTGTCTGTGTTATTGACTTGTTTGAACTTCTTTGGGGAGTACACCCCATGCGTACCATCGCGCTTGTACTGCATAACTTGGTGCGCGGTATCTTACCTGCAGTGCGTCTGCATTCGCAAGCCGGGATTATTGATGCGGTAAGTGCAAACGCCGGCGAAGATTTTCTGTGACTAAGAAATCCCCGACAGGTCCAAACAAGCATTATGGCTGGTGACATCGCACTAGCCAAGATTGGTAGATCGTTGGGAGTAGAAATTATTCGCATGTTTGCAGAATCATTATTCGACTCAATCACGTAGGCTTAGATTTTCTAATACCGCATAAACACTAATGATGCCTTCCAGAGCTCGCAACGAGACCTTGGTGCAGCAGAGCGTTCGATACCGCGTCGAATACCTTCAAATTCAGCTCAGGCTCAAGCTAGACATACCCACGATGGCGGATCCAGATGTCACTGCGCTTCTTAGAGAGTCTGACATGTTTGTGCGATCATTTTCGGGCGCAGGGAGCTTTGGATTGTTATCTCCTTTTGATCTGATTCGCACACTCTCGACTCTTTCTGAGCTTGCAACTCAACTTTATCTCGTGTGGTCAATGTCAGCTGGCTTGTTTGACACCTCACATGCTCTCATGCTTGCCTTCGCTTTTTTACCTACTTTTCTCTCGTGGGCTGGCTCTCGAGTTTCTCAGTTTTTCTCGTGTCCTTGGCCGGAGTACGGTGACGGATTTGAGGGTGTAGAGCACTCGGAGCGACACGAACGTATGCGTAGCTTGGCTCACGATAACTTCCACAAGCCAGAGATTCTCTTATTTGGGCTGGGCGACTGGATTCTGGAAAGCTGGGCTACTGCTCGGAAATCTGTCCTGGGACTCTCCGGTTCGCAGGAATCAACAACCGCCAGCACTTTTCGAGAAATGGCTCGATCGAGTTCATCTGAGCTGTTCGGAATGCTTCAGCACGTACGTCATTATTTAGCCTCAAATTAAAGAGCACAACTCATGTTCAAGCGTTTCAGATCCCAATTGCGCTCCAACTGGGCAAGTCTTCCTTGGGAACAATCACGATGTATCGATCGGCAGTTCAACAAATTGCCTTCACGTTCTCATCGCTCGCAACTACTTTCTCTATGGCATTCCAAGCAGTGTTTTTGATGGCTGCCTTCCATGCCTCGTTACATCTCAAGCCTGCACTTGAACCCGCTTCGGACGTGAAGGCCGAGTACGAACAAAAAGCGCCACTCGAAGGTGGGATGGCACTTCAGCTCAGGTGCGCACCTTTACCTAATCTATCTTAGCAAGTTTTCACACGTATTTTCAATATTGCAGGAACGTAACTTTCACCTACCCCGGCCAGTCGGAACCGACGTTGAGGTGCATTAACTTGGATGTCAAAGCCGGGGAAACACTTGCCATTGTTGGTATTAATGGAGCCGGTACGTCCAAATATCCGAACAAAGCACATGTGAAATAACGCTAATTTAACTATTACCGCCAGGCAAAACAACCCTCATGCATGTTCTCCTCCGTTTGTTTGACTTCACTTCGGGAGAGTTCCTCGTGAACGGCGTAGATGTTCGTCGCTACTCGCCAGCCGACCTGCACCGCCGTACCACTGCGTTATTTCAATCTTTCTCAAAGTTTGGAAATGCCACAATTCGCGAAAACATCGGGACTGGTGATATATCGCACATCTCGTCCAAGGAAATTCTCGACGAGGCGTTGAGGCGGGGAAGTGCGACCAGTCTCGTCGACTCCTTGCCGTATGGGTTGGAGACCAAGCTTGATTGCGGGGCCTTTGGTGCACTCCCTCCTAGAAACCGTGGCACACCTCGTGGCCGCATTTTGGCAGGCGGCGCAGATGGACACCGCCCAGACGAACGCTTCGGCCTCAGTGGGGGCGAGGTATGTGTTACATTCTTAAGCGTCTTGATGGAGATTGATTGGATGGGATCTAAGTGGCAGCGATTGGCGCTTTCGCGCGCATTCATGCGACTTGGTTCCGCAGATTTGGTTTGTCTCGACGAACCGACTGCCTCGTTGTCCCCCGAGGCGGTCAGACAGGTCTACCGCTCGCTCCTGGGTACGGATGAAACGAGACCGCGAAAACGTACGACCATATTCATCACCCACCGATTAGAAGAGGCCCGTCTGGCTGATAGAGTACGTGTGATTACGGCTCAACCGCCTAACGTCCTGCTCACGTTTGGTTCACAGATCGCCGTTTTTGAAAGGGGTACCATCTCCGAGCTGGGGCGACATGAAGAACTCATGAGGCTAGGGGGCTCATATGCCGCTTTGCATCATCAAGGAGCATGATTCATCCCTATTATACCGCATTCATTTTGTTCATCTCCGGTTAGATCGAACGTTTAGGGGTCACCGGAATAACCTTCCTTCGAATTATGTATTTTAGTGTATCTCTATGTCCTTTCGGGTACTGTATCCTCAAAGTTTATTGTTCTCGCATACGTTATAACTGTTGAACCGAAGAAAAATGCTCGTGGACTGTCAGCACACCTTGTGTGAGAGTAGCGTCGAGATTAAGGGGCTCCATGTCTGGGCTAACTGGCGAAGAGCTGGACACTTGGTCGGGTGAGCCGAACGACCCCAAAAGGATGTTTGCGTCTCGAACCGCAAGCACCACAGACGGAACCTGGTGCTGGAGCAATGAATCAGTGGTAGGTTGTTGTTCTATTATGAAAAGGCTGGAACACTTACTATTAGGCGAGCATCAACTAGAATACCAAGAAGGTTGTTTTCCTTCGCGAAATCAACAGCGCCGCTGATGCTACTTTGACGCAAATCGCCCACTGCTGTTTCAATACTCGCCTCTGCGTCGTGGCTTTCGCGAGGCACTATTCCACAGTAGCTCGAAAAGAACACCGGGTCTGCAGAAAAAAGAAAGCAACGTGTCAGCGATTCGGCCCGAGTAGGAAGGCCTTTCAGACTTTCACCCCCCAAACACTCACAATTTGGCTGCTTCCAGTTTAAAGCGGTACATAAGGATGGGGAGAACGATGTCAGGACCAATTTACGCTTCGACAAGGGCGAGTCTTCGCGTTGGTTGGGGTATATGGATGCATACACTGTACGTAGCACTGAATCAACCACAGCATTCAAGTTCTGATTCGTCCTTCGGCTTAGACTTGTCCAAGTAAGCTCGATGCACACGCCGAATCCCAGAGGCAGAGCCTAAGTTGTAGCTACAGTCAGTTTCATTCACTGGTAAGCGGATTGAACTCGCCTGCAACGCATATTCCAGTGAATGAAAGCCGGCTGACAGGCCAGCTTGCCATTCAGCTGCTGTTGAGAATGATTGCCCCTTCATAGTGTCCTGACCTAGACGTCTGAATTGTTCGTATGTTACCGCTCCCATGTGAAGGTCGAAGCCGCTGACAGGCAAAAACCGCCGGGCATAGACGACAGGCACCAGGTCGCGTGTGACTTGGATGACAAGGTGCACAAACTCCCCAGTTAAAGACGACGTCATTACCGTACCTCCGCCGGCGGATACGCCCGTAACGTTTAGTGCAGGGGACGCATGTACGGAACTCGGGCCGCCCAGACGGGGCGCATGCTGCCTTGTTGGAAGGGCAGTGTTCGCGTTCAACGGCACTGTGGACGACTTCCAGTAGGTTTGGAACTTGGCCCCCACGTCGAAACCGACGCTGCTAAAAGGTGTAATAATGCACACATCGAAAGCCACCTAGTCAAAGATTAGCTGCGAACCCCTGGGTGAACTTAGTACCTGAATTACCTGGCCTATAAGGTGTAGCCTGTGGTCTAAGATCGGTAGAATGATCTTGCCTGTGCCTTGCAGTTCACTGAATGAATGTGAGAGTGCCACGGCACGGCCAATAGCTTTAGACCCAAATGAGGGATAGACAGAAAACTCGAGCGTAAGGTTATCTAGTTCCTGGACTTGGAACGAGAACATTTCCTGATCGTCAGAAAGGGGAAGAACAACATTGAATGACGGGTCCGTTATCGAGAAATTCGAGGCCGCCACAAGCTTGAGGGATGGGTTCGACTGAGGAAGCGCCTTGCTTGACAATCCTTGAAGTCGTGGGATTAATTGAACTCCAGCCACAGGGCGAAGAACCTTGTTGTCGTGCGACCACCATGGACATCCTAGCGCAATTTGCACGAGATGGTTTTGGTCAAGATAGTTATGACCATAAACCCGGAATGGCATGATAGGCGGAGGTAACGAAAGAGTTGGAATGGGTTCAGCGTCCAGGTCGAAATCAAGGGGCGCGTCAAGGTCTGATGCAGGCGATATCGAGACAGTTTTCTTGGCTGTAGGCGGTCTACCGCGCGGGAGTTGTATTGCTTGCACGAGCGTTTGCACGCAATCCATGTGCCCAAACCATGCTGCATAATGGACGGGTTGCCTGCCTACATCGTCGGTTGCCGTTGGGTTATGTCCAGCTTCAAGCAGCAGCTGGACACATTCAGTGTTCCCATATCGTGCAGCGTGGAATAATGGGGTCCATTCATTATATTTATCCGGAATATCTTGGAGAACACCAGAAAGAAGTAGAGCACAAATCTCGGCGTGACCCTCACGCGCCGCAAGATGCAACGGAAGCTCGCCATTCGAGTTGGGTTGGCTTACGGCACCACGAGCAAGCAACAGAAGTACTATATCTTTGTGGCCATGCTGGCATGCCAAGGTTAGAGGTGCAAGGTCTTGTCCAGCCTGAGCAGACATCGGATTAACGTGACCGTCGACCAGCAGTGTGCGACAGCATTCAAGATGGCCGTTGACAGTTGCATGGACGAGTGGCGAGAAATTGTCTAGATCTAGAGCGTCCGAAGGGGCACTAGCATCGAGTAGGGTACGACAGACCTCCGAATGGCCTTTCAACGCGGCGTAATGCAGAGCACTTCGCGCATATACGTCGAGTTTGGCGGGGATAACGCCTCGGCTGAGCGCTAGTTGAACCAGCCACAGCTGACCTAAGATCGCGGCTTCGTGGAGAAATGTTCGCCCACTAATATCGTCAACAGTCGCGATGTCGAATGCGGGCAAGGCAACGATTGCATCAGCGATATTTCGCGGTGCCTCAAGGGCCGCCTTCCAAAGGATTCGGACAATTTGAGTTCGGTCTGATGAGGTCGCTGCTTCTTGCGCGAGAGAAAGTAATTGCTGAATATCCGATTCGTTGACCCCGGGTGTTGTTATTGCCTTGTTTAAGTTGCCTTCCAGATCGATAGTCGCGCTACTATGTACAGCTCGACTGAGCGCGATATGTTGAGTTAGAGTAATGTCGCCAGAACCAACATTCGTTTGGACGGGCGTATCCTCCGTGGCCACGTTTGTAAGATCTAATAAACAAGCGGCAACAGTATCAGATAATTCGGCGATGAGCTGAAGTAATATGGCTGATTATTGATTTTGCTCTGATTACAGCGATTATAACGCACCTCTCGATTGAAGACTGGCTGCACCTCGACTTGACGAGCAAGATACAGTTCCTTTGTTCGCGATTTCGATCGCTTATCCCATTTCTTGAGAATCTTGCGGAACCCGGTCGCGTTTAGCTCGATAAAATTCTGTAATATATGCTGTTGGTACCATTTACGTAGTAACTGAATGGTATACTTACTTGGAGCTTCGTCAAGTCTCGCTCAAGCAGTCGAAATCCTTCGTCAACCGTTCGCCATTCGATACCACCCACGTCATTCAAGTCTCTAATCCCTGACCGTTGAGCCGCGGCTTTGCGCTTGGAGAGCAGGGTTGCCAGTCGAAGCTTCAGATCTGCCTCTTTAAGCAAGTAAAATGAGTTGATCTATAAATTAACCAGGGGTTATGCTGTAAGTGGCTGTCAAACGCAACCGAAACTATTCTGCGCACTTTTTCGAGTTCCCTTTCCAGTTTAAAGAAAAACGCGGCTTTGTGAGCATGAAACACACTTCCAGCACCGGGAGGGTCATGATCTTGTCCCGGGAACAATGAAAGGTTGTCGATCGAGAAATCGGCTGGGACTGCAAGTGCGGGATCGGTAGCTGGGGACCGAACAGGTGCCTCCGCTGGCAAACCTGAGTGTGGGATATTAAATAGGTCGTTTGGTCGGACGGCAGCACTCGACGGCGCTTGAGGTGCCTGAGAC
The DNA here is from genome assembly GCA_019623705.1 of Ceratobasidium sp. 428. Lineage (NCBI taxonomy): Eukaryota > Fungi > Basidiomycota > Agaricomycetes > Cantharellales > Ceratobasidiaceae > Ceratobasidium > Ceratobasidium sp. 428. The sequence goes on from WSTJ01000981.1 coordinate 13,227, forward strand.
GCAGCAAGCGAAGAAATGATTTTTTTTAGGGCTTTGTAGTCGAGGTAATATGCTCCCCATCCTGGAATCTGTTGACTCTGTATTTGTTTTCCGAACTGAACCATAATGGACGTATGTTAGTCTCCTTTTGCTAAGCTTAGTGTAGAGGTTTGTATACTCTACCTTCATTGTAGTTTGAGTCTTATACCACGGGCATTAAGGTGCAACACGAGTTCGCTTGTGAGCCTCCTGGTGTGAGAGGATTTATGGCGATTTGACGTTGTCGGCCGGCGCTGAACTGCACGCGGAGCGCGAAATGCGGAGGGGATAGGAGCAGGAAGCGCGTGGGGATCAGACAAGGCCAAACATTAGCCGCGCACGTTCGTTTTGGACAAACATGATTCGCCCCGGTCCATCATACTCAAACTACAGCGAACCTCATGGGCCCGGACGGTAGACGCAAAAAGGCAAAGTTGGCATCGATGTCAGGAACGATTGCTCATATCGGTCTATTAAATCACATCAAAATCTTCCGAAGTTGCCAGACTCGCGCCGGCAACAGCGTCACTGGACACTTCCCGTGCTCTTCAACATAAGCATAAATACAGCGGTAGCAGAAAGCGTAACCGGTTGGGAGTGCGGTC
>WSTJ01000982.1:0-16045 GCA_019623705.1 Ceratobasidium sp. 428
GTCTCTTGTGACGGTCGACCAGGAATGGCGGGTTCGGCAGGCTCGGGGTTGACTAGGATGTGGGCGGCAGGATCAGGGGACGGCTCCCGCGGAAGAGGCATAACCTCCTCGTCCTCCGAACGGAAACCAGCGGGCGGGGATGCTGGTACAGGAGCGGTACCCGTTGTGAAATCCTCTTCCTCTTCGTCATAGGTCATACGGTGCTGCTGGTACTGTGGTTGCTGATGTTGCTGCTGAATATCCGGATCCGAAGTCGCTCGACCTCGACGCAGAGTACTCGACGAGCCCGTCGGGAATGCGACACCTCCACCCCGACTAAACGTAGCGTCCTGGTCTCGCATCCTCCTGCTCTGGTCCGCCACCAAGATATCGACCCATGCATCATCCTTGCTCTCCCTCCTGCCATGCTTCTTGCTGGGAGAACCCAGCCCACCTAGCGGAAAGGACCGGTCAGGGTGCGTCTTGTCAGGAGAGCCTTCCGAACCCGAGCTCGCCGTACGGGTCTCAAAATCCAGGCTAGGGTCGTATTCGGAGCCAATATTTCCGCGTTTAGCACTCCCAATCCTAAACCTAGACGACAGTCCAGAACGGGTCGCTGAGCCAGCGGCACGGGGAGACGGCGGCGGTCGTCGAGGCGTAGTTGGAACTGGGGATAGCGACTGGGTCTGGATTGGAGAAGAAAACGTTGGAGTTGCGACCTCTAGTCGCGCGCCGTTTGAAGCTGCCGGCGGAAATGACCCCCACGAATCGGTAGTATCATCCCCAGCGCTGATCTTGCGCGTCACGCCCCGAGAATTCAGCATTGCGTCAAAGTCGGTCGTCCCATAACCAGGACTGTGCGGTGGCATGCCGCTCGCGTAAGGTTTCCCATTGAGCGTCTGGGCTGGCTTCCACGGCTTTGGCTTTACGGAAAACCCCAACGCATTGCGCTTCTTCTTGGGGTTAGTGAGCTGATCGCGGTACTCGCGGGGGACGAACTCTTCGAACACGAACCACTGATTCGAGGTACGAGGATCGGAGGATTGGGCAAAGAGGCCAGCCGAACCTGGATTTGCTGGAAGAGCCTTGAAGTCAATCTAAAAAGAACTCCAGTTAGACGAGCCCAAGTTGAACGACGTGAAACTCACCAAGGCCCAGTTACTGTCGCGATGTGTTCCCTCCTCTCTCTCACACCACCCCGAGCTCCAGATCAAGTCCGCCCAACAATCCAAAAATGCCTCTTCAACCACCCACTCCTGACCGGCCACCGGGGTCGTTTCCCACCCAAACGTTGGCAGAACCTATAGTACACCAGTCTCAGTAACCAGACCTTAAGTAAAGCCGACAGGCGCACCTTTTGCTGCTTCTTGAGTTTTCGGTGGATGTCCTCGGACGTGGCAGGCCAGGTTTGTATTGTCGTCTGCAATGGGGCCGCAAATTGCAATGTCTCGCTCAAAGGCGCGTCGTCCCGCAAAAACCCGGCAGTCGAGAAATCGGACCACGTCATTGTTGTGCGCTTCTCGACCCTCGTCTATACAAAGCATATCAACAACCAATTCAGTCACCCCGTTGTTTGATCGTACCTGCCTCGCCCCTTCGGTCAGATCAAACTCCAAGCGCTTCGCTCCGGCCTCGCCGCCGCCGAACCCAAGTGCCTCAAACTCCCCCCACCGCATGTCCGTTAGGCTGCTATACTTGGCGTCCTCGGCTCCAGTAGCTGGGGCGGTTAGGCTGCTCGTCTCGCTGGAGAGCCACCCTCCATGACCATTGTCGCTAGACGGCCCACGAGAGTCCGGTGCAGATGCCGAGATATCCAGACGCTTGCGGTAGGCATCTGTGTAGCGTGCCTGCAACCCACTGTGTTTGGGCACTACGCGCAACCACTCGGCCCGACCAGAGAGATCGCCCTCGCCCGCCCATCCCGCCGCGCTCTGAACCAGATCCGGACTATATAACCGCACGTTCCTTCGGACGCTAGCGACGCGTACCGTCCTCGCACCACGACGTACCCTGTCCAAGTCCGCCTCGCCTGAACTTGAGCGCGGCAGCATGGACGGGTAACCCCGGATCCAGTCTTTGAGACGAGATGGGAGCCCACCGGTTCCTGGAGTCTTCCGGCGTTGGTTATCATCGTCCCAACGAATATGAGCGAGCAGTAGGTGTTCCGTTGCGTGTGCAGCACGGTGGAAGGCGGTTAAAGTGGAAGAAAACGTGGCCGTGGAGGCGGGAACGAGGCCAAATATGAGAGGACCAAAGTATCCGGCTAGCATCGATGGGGTTAGACCCGACACAGTTGAGTAAGCCACAAGTCGCGAAAGGAGTGTGAACAATGAGGTGAAGATGGGTCGAGCTGGGGGTGGAATGCCCGAGAGTATTGAGACAAAGTGGTTTGGTGGATAGCGTTGAGCTGCAATACAAATAATCAATTATAATTCTTTCCGATCGCGGACATACGCACATTGCTCGCTCATTCGCCAGGCACGATAAACCTCAAAGTCCATGAAGCCATGCGTTTCGGTGCCATTGACTATGCGAACGATGCGCGCTAATCCCCATCTAACAGAGAAAGGTTAAATATGTGCGGGAAACAAGTGAATCCAACTTACCGAATTGTCATTGCGACTTCGTGGGGGCCGGCAAAGCGAGCTTCTTCCCGGAAACGAGCATCTCCAGCGCGAGAAACAGGATCAGAGCAAGTGCCGAGAAACGCGCGGATCAGATTCCGGACACGAGGCGCCGACACGTCGAGAGCCTGTGTGGAAAAGAGCAGGGGGGTGGATAGACCTATGACGGAGTGTGAGCAAATATTGACGCCTGAACGAATTACTCCAAGTTACCTCGAAGGGTGAGCTCTTCGCCTAATATGTTGAGCAGGCGGTGAACGTCCTCGAGGGAAAGAATAACATCCTTCTCGGTATAGAAATAGCCGTATGGCTGACGCGAGGGGTCTTCGCGTTCAGTGGAGGTTGGTGCGGAGGGAATATAACGGGGCAGAAAGCCACCGGCCTGGAGCGGCGGAAGTTGGGATTGCGCTGTAGGAAAAATTAGGATAAATCTTTTCGGAGTAAAAGCTACGCACTTGGGAGTTCCGGCTCTGGGGAAGAGCTACGCAGAAAGCTGGGGCGGTTGTCTTTGGGGATGCTGATGGTGCGCTGCCGCTGCGACTTGTCCTTCTTGTCCTTTTTATCTTTGTCTTTTCGGGGCAAAGGCGGTAGAGTGTCCGACTTGCGGGCCGCACCGACCCGGCCAAACTCGTCTGAAGCGGCCGGAGCCTGGGAGTTGCGAGCAGTCTGGGAGGTGGTCCGGGCGCGGGAGAAGAGCGACTGCATGGGTATAGGATTATGTTATAAGCCGAGTGACCAGACGTCGGGGAAGAGCCAACAGCAGGTGTTGAGCACAAGTACTACGTCCAGCGAGCAGGATGAAAATACGCGTTGTTCACAAAACAGAGTTACGCTCAACTCTGCTTCCGGCGACTCCGGGCCCTCCCCGATATTAGCCAGGGTCCTCCGATCAGGGTCTTGACAACCGCGCCTACTGTGTCAGCAGCGCGTCACAGGCGCGCATCCAGTCCAGCTCTGTTTTCTCAGGTACCCCAGGCCAAGAGAGCGGCCGAGTTCTTGCTCTGAGCATTCCCACTAATACCAACATGATCGTGGCCGCCATCTGGTTTCGCTGGCAACCAGGCTACCAAGAAGCATCAAGCCGCCAATATACTTCAACCGCTTTGATCCAGCCGATCTGGGCAACGCTAAATGTAGACCTGCTGAACCCATGCCTCTCCCGCGTTGAGCGCCGCCTTTCATCCAGCCGGGCGCAAGGTGTTTTTGCTCGACAACTGGTGGCTGTTCACCCCCCTCGATCACATCACATGCTGAAATTATGCAATAACGCATTTGCGCCTTGTGTACGATTTCTTTGACGAGTACTTGGTTGTCGTTTCAGCCATTAACAACACATCACTTCCTCACCTGCGAAATACTACTTTATACGAAATAATCAAACTATGTTAGGCACTCAGAGTCAGTAGCTCGATACCTTGATATTCTAACACATACTTATGGGCATTCGCAGGGCCCGTTTCAAATAGTTAAGATGCCCTCAAGTTAGAAAATTAAACTTCATTTCAGTCATCCTTAATGTTCAACAGCCAAGATCATTACGGCGTCATTGCAGTATCATCGTCCTCGTACCACAATACAAGTACTCCATTCTGACCCATCCCTAGCAAAACTCTTGGGTCCAACGGATTCATCATGGCTCTCAAGATCTGAAAACCTAGTTCCCCATCTCGACCTCTAACGCGAACTTTGAAATGGGGGAGCTCAACTGAGAAACACCTCTAATAAGCATCGAGTATCAAATCATGAAGAATTCGACAAACGTACCCAAGTCAACCGGATGGTAAACCTCCCTAGTTTTGGCGCGGCGCTGGCTTTTATCCTCTTCAAATTTTCTCTTCCTTGCCGCCAGAACTGTCGGGGTGCACATATGCTTATGCATATTGATCACATGCACCGTGTCGGTTTCGCTGGCAAGCACTAGATCAGGCCATGTTGGGCATACATCCAGTCGCCACTCGTATTCCGGTTCGTCTCCTTCTCTCGGAAGCTTAAGGTCCGCAACCTTCATGTACGAGCCTGATCATTGGTCAAAATCATATCAGATTTTGCGATATAGCATACTTACGACTCTCATGATAATCCTATCACGTTTCCGTTTCAGATCTCGCGCATATACCAACATATCCTCCACTCACCTGAAAACTTGGCTTCACCTCCCACTCCTTCGGCTCATACCCATCAGGAGCAAACCGCTTGAGGTCCAACCACCGCCACAGCTGAACTGTGCCGTTGAAGTCGTTTTTGTTCGTGGTCGTAGCTTTTGACTTGCTGATGACCAGATCGGGAGTAACCCTATGCGTCAGTGTTTTAGTATTTCTCTCGTTCGTATCGAGTTTGAGTCCGTACCATCGAATAAAATCTACAGCACCTTCGTGAAGGTGTGTACAGCTAAAGAGCGGGAGCTCCACCGTGCTGAAATTGACACCAACCAGTGGCTGAGTCTCGGGAGTCGGAAAGTCGGGAATACGCCAGATCTTTACCGCGCGATCCGCCTAAAAAATATAGCTCACTCAACCGCATTCCAAGAAGCACGAAAAACTCACTCCACCGGTAATCACAAATGGTTTGGTCGGATGGAAATCCTATACCCTATCACAGTGAGTTAAGCTTTCTTCCACATTAGGTACACTCACCGCACACATCACCCACGACTGGTGGCCACCTAGACCAGCGGCCGTACCTTTAAACACCGCAATGCACACTCCCTTCCCATGTCCAGCCCTATCTCTATCTGGAACACCCCCAGCCGGACCGGTTCGTGAGACCAAAGCGTTCGAAGGAATGACGGTCTGCTCTTCTTCCAAGGTGAGCTGTAACCCACCCGTCAGTCTCATCAACAGTTCAAATTTAAAAGACTTACGGCGTTCATATCGAGGTCGTCCACGGTTAGCTCTCTTCGTCCGCCTCGTCCACCCCGTCCACCTCGCTTGCTTTTTCCACTCCTCTCTTTTTGGTTTGCCTTTTCAGCGATATTCAACATTCCTGGCCAGTATGCGGGCGCGGCAGTTGTGTCGACGGGATCGGCCAAGCTCCACATTCGCGCCGTCCAGTCCTCAGACGTAGATAGAATGTAGTTGGGTCGAATAGGATGGGTAGTCAGATGGGTTATTGGCTGAAATCTTGGTCATTTCATGCGCGTATGGAAGGATTGGCGGGAGGAACTTACACCACCATGACCCGTAACAGCCCCGACTCTTTCCCAACTCTCTACGTCCACAATTCTGATGATAGCTTGGTCGCCTGCAAAGACAACAAGAGGATGAAGAGTATCGAAATCCAATGCCCAAGTCACAGCTCGAAGCTTCGGGATCTCGTTTATAGGCTCCTCCTTCGACTTGGCTCCAACTCGTTTACCCTTCTTTTTCACATTATCCGAGCCCGACTCCAATCCGACCTTGCCAGTCTTGAGATGTCGTACGGTCATGAGTACGTTGTCTCTTGTCTGTACTAGCCTCAACTAATGCGCAGACAAGCGCTTAGTGCTCAAATAGATTCCGTCAGGCCCCGCAGAACATACCTCGTCTCCGGCGTAAATCGCGACACACCCCATCCATTTCCGTATAATCCGCAACCAAACTTCCTCCGCGCTTATTGGCTCGTCCTCGGCGGGTAGCGTACCTCGTGGGACCTTCCGTCTTTGTTGGTTCGTAGTATTAGCCCAAGTCGTGATACGCTTCCCTCCCCAGAGCGTCTTGAGGCTGTCCTTATGCCATGGAAAAAACGCTGCGTTTGTCAAGTTTGGTGCATTCTTATCGTCTGTGAACAGCATTTCGTCCTGTATAACATTCCCAAGAATGCCGTCGTGTTATACATCGAATAGCGGCGGTTATGATACTAGAAGATATACCTGAAGGATACTCTTGAGTTTGTACCCATGAGGCAGCTCATCGATGATTGACGGTTGATCCTCGTAAATATCAGACCTTTGTATAGCAAGTCATGAGGGGCTAGGTTTCGTTGCGTGGGTGTCTACATACGACATCATTCGAAAAAGCAATGAAGTGTTCTTAGAAAACTTGAGCCTTGAAGCATAGATAACCCATAAATGAGAGGGGAATCGGCCGAAACGAAGGTGATTGGGTTGTGGAGATCGCACAGAGGAGATACGCCGCGATCACGTGACACCACTGTTTGGACGCCGACAGATACATATACAGCACCACCCACTCAATTCTACCTAAGTTGCACCCAAAGAGTTCCCTTCCCGAGAACCCACGCAGCGCTATTCTCGGGCCTCACCATGAAGCAGTAGTATAACAAGTTGCCCTTACCAGTTCACTATCAGCCGGCGCCTGATAACCAACCTTATTACCGCGATGTTCGGTTTCTCCCTCATTGGGGTACAGTCGCATATAGTCAGTAATTTATCACTTTCAGGCTCGACGGTCCGAAATAGTTCCCCAACTCGGCTTTGCTCGCCAAGACCCTCAGTGTTCCGTAATAGCAGCTCCACGTACGGCATGATGTGCCTGAGGAGACTTCTTTCTATTCACGCCGTCATCGGTTTACCTCTGAGAGGTTATGTAGTATTCTCTCAAACATCAATTCAAGATGGAAGATGGATTCAATAAAAACTTAAGGATAAACATCATTATTGCATTACGGAGACGTGTATCAAGGAGCTCAGACGTCGGTTACGAGAAGCCAAGCAATACAGTGGGGGTATGTTAGGAACATCAATCACTATTCAAGTTGTGATGGGTCATTGCGTGATCAGACGTGCTCCTTGGTTGGAGGGGGATGGCTTGGAGGGGCGTAGCTTGGCGGCGGTGGCCCAGTAGGCTGGAAGTCCGAGAGTAGTCAGCGAAGGTCTTGTATCTGGTCTACGCTACTTACGGGAGCGTACTGAGATTGCTCGTTCATCTGGTAGTTGTTCATCGGAGCACTAGAAGGGCCAATCAGCATTGATGTCCGCTTAATTTGAGGCTAAGCTTACCCCGAGTTCCAACCCCCTGGCTGGTTCGGATTGCTGTGATTGGCCTGCTGATACTGCGCAAGGCTATGAGCGAGGTTTTATAGGCTAATGCGGTACACATACCGTTGGGTCATAGGATGGCTGTTGTTGATACTGCGGATACGGCTGGTACTGTCCTTGCTGCTGCGAGTATTGTCCTTGTTGCTGGTAGTGGCCAGTATTCGGGTGGGTGATGTACGATTGATTAATCCTATTCACTCGGCGGCGACGGAGCATAATAAGGGAGAGGAGAGTGAGGAAAGACAAGGCAGCTGTGGAGGGGGTGAGCGGGCGACGAAACACGCAAGCGGAGTGCGTACCAATTCCGATTCCAATGCCAAGCCGAGCGGCGTTGGAAAGTCCAGAGCAGCGATAATGGCCATAACTAAAACAATATGAGTTGAGCCCAATGCCAAAGGGAGCCGCTCACAAGTCATAGCCGCAGGTGCGAGAAGCATAGGCGCCTTGAGCGGCAATGAGGAAAACAAGCGCGATCATGGTGGTCGTTGCGGGAGGGTGGATAGAGTGAGGTCAGCTTACGTGACATATGACCCTGGGTACTCGCACGTGATACAACCACACGTGACTCCCCTCCTCAACAACAATGGCGACAGAGCACCCCGTGGCGGACGTGGCGATGGAAGACGGAGCAGACCAGCCAAAGCGGTATCTGGCTTCGCAGACACACGATGTGATCATCCCTTCGTACAGCGTCTGGTTCGACATGAGCTCCATCCACAGCGTCGAGAAGCGCGCTCTCCCCGAGTTTTTCAACTCTCGCAACCGTAGCAAAACACCTACTGTTTACAAGGACTACCGTGATTTTATGATCAATGCATACCGTATGCGACCGGCCGAGTATCTCACCGTCACTGCCTGCCGCAGAAACCTGGCTGGAGACGTGTGCGCTATCATGCGTGTGCACGCTTTTCTCGAGCAATGGGGACTCGTAAACTATCAGGTCAGTTCAAAATCAATGACTTTGAACATCTTCTAACATTTATGCAGGTTGACCCGGAAACCCGCCCAGCCAATCTGGTACCACCTTTTACAGGCCACTTCCGTGTCACCGTTGATGCTCCAAGAGGCTTGCAACCTCAGCACCCAGGCCACCGTCCCCCACTCCCCCCTCAACCCAACAATGTAGCTTCCTCAGCCTCCGGCCCTGCCTCCCTCGAGCTACGAAAATCTATCTACATGACAACCCCAAAATCAACCACCGGCCGTGCTCTTACCCCGACACAAGCCGCCCAACTCGCCCAACAGGCAGACCCACCAGCGCCCAACCTCCGAATCAGTTATACATGCGACACCTGTGGCGCAGACTGTACTCAACTCCGTTACCACTCGCTTACTCGAAAAAACTTTGAGCTCTGCGCGTCTTGCTACACAGACGCCCGGTTCCCCAGCTCCATGCTATCGGGCGACTTTGTCCGACTCACCGCCGATTCGGTCGTGCACGGAGCTGGAAACGACGTGCCATGGTCGGACCAAGAGACATTGCGACTACTCGAGGCTATCGAGATGCACGATGACGATTGGGGCGCGGTGGCAGACCAAGTCGGGACGCGCACGCGCGAACAATGTATCCAACACTTCCTCCAACTTCCCATCGAGGACCCGTACCTCGACGACGGCTCTGTCGGCCTCGCAGGTCGTGTCGGCAGCGAAGGTAGCCTCGGTCCGTTGCGGTACGCCCGCATGCCATTCGATCAAGCCGAAAATCCAGTCATGAGCGTCGTGGCATTTTTGGCAAGCGCCGTCGGACCGGGTGTTGCTGCCGCCGCAAGTGGACGGGCGATTGAGGAGATGAAGAAACAGGCCGAAAAGGGGGCGGAAAAAGAAAAACAGAAGGAGAAGGAGAAGGAGTCCCAGGCGGATGGCGACAAGGAGAAATCACCGGAAAAAGACGCCGAAAAGGACAAAACCGATGGTTCGCCCAAGGAGGATATCAAACCCGATGTCCAGCAACAAGAAAAAGACAAGTCAATGGATGTCGATACCTCGCCCGCCTCTCCGAAGGGTGGCGCCTCGGCGAGTCAAACCGCTCACCTCGCCTCTATCGCACTATCCACATCGGCCGCAACCGCCTCGCACATCTCCGCTACTTCACTGGCTTCTATCCAGTCCCTCACGGCCCAACTCCTCCAAACCCAGGTTGCCAAGCTTGACCTCAAACTCGCCGCGTTTAGCAAGCTCGAAGAACTGGTCGCCGCCGAGCGCGAATCCGTACGTAGGGAGAAACGCGAAGTCGCCAAGGAAAAACGAGACGTCGGCCGAGAGAAACGAGAAGTCGAAAAAGCCGCACAAGAAGTCCGACGGGTGGGCGCCGAAGTTCAGCGAGCGCGCGAAGAGGTTCAGGCAGCCTCACGTCGCCTTGCTCAACAACCCCCGCCACAGCACCACCAGCCACAGGAGAACATGCAGCAGCCGCCCGAGATGGAGATGGGCGACTTTGCGATGAACATCGACATGAGCGGCATGGACTTTTCGTCCATGATGGGCATGAACGAGATGAACGTGCAAGATGTGGATCTGAGTATGGGCGGATTCGGAGAGGGAGATCCGAGTGGGATGCACGGCGACGGGTTTTCGAATTTACGGTAGAGCGGCGTGGCTGGATGTATATATTGCGCTGCAACTAGTGGTTTTTTGGATCCTTCTATGTTGGTATTGTAAGAACGTATATATAAACAGACACCTCTACGAGGGAATAAGCACAACAACTGAGAAGACAAGGTAGCAAATAAACACGAGTCCAATGAGTAACTCGATTCGCCTCGTTTAAGAGAACTTCCACCTAAAACCATCGTCAGTCATCATTCAAAAATCAAAGGAGAGAGCTTACTTGTTTCCGCAAACTGTGCAACTGGACAGGAGACAAAAGGTCAGTCACGGAATATGATATCAGGATTTGAGTAGGTACGTACGTGACGAACGTCTGAACGGGTATAAATTAGCATAACCCTACACTTGGAAATCGTAGTACTCACCGTCATCGGCTCATCAGCCGAGCGGGTCTGGGCCTGCCTGTACCTCGTTTTGTACTACGGTGACGATCAATACCCGATCAAGGTAATAAACACCAAATGAAACGCACGTTCTTGCACCTGCCACACTGGAAGGCATCAGTCTCCGCTTCCGGCTCGCCCGCACCAAGGGCATTGTGCACATTCTGTTGATTGATCTCGCTGTTCTTTTGCTTTCGCTCTTCGCTCGCCATTTCCTATACACATGTTTAGTACAGATGCTTCGTCGCGAGTGAAGTGACTTGCCTCTGCGCTCATCTTGCAGAACCGTTCTACTTGGATATCTCCATTCACGACCGCAGCACGCAGCCCGGGATTCTTCTTATCCTTGAGGTTGAGGTATAGCCGGCGCATTTTCTGGTTGTACTCTTTTGAGACACCATCGAACTCTTTGTAGACAGTGTATTCGATGCCATATGCTCGCTTGAGAATTTGTTCCGTCGCTGTAGAAAAATGGGGTTAGGTGAGGAAGAAGAAATAGGAACTGCAAACTCACGAGCTCCCGAGTCCATCGCCATAGCATCGTATAATAGTTCCAGGCACTTGTCCCGCGCTTTGTCACCCTTAGATTCGATTTTGACCGCATCTGTCTTGACGGTGCGGATTACGTTTGGATCGTATGCAACCACAGGAGCTGGAGGAGGCTTGGAGGCCTGAGCGGGCGCAGAAGACGCAGTGGAAACTGAAAGCTTGCGTGGAGGGGGATCAAGCGGGGGAAGAGATGGCGCCGAAGGTTGTGGTGATGACGTGTTCGATTTCCCAGCGAGAACAGACGTTTGTTTCTTGGCTGCAATCGAAATCATGCGTTACATGTTCAATAGTTAGGGGAGCAGTGAACGTACCTGGAGGTTTAGGTGGGTCCGCAGCGGGAGCGCCGCTCGCCTTTGCCTTTTTCCCAGCCTCAACAGCCTCCTTCCATTTTTTGACCAGCTCTTTGGCAAGGTCCGCAACTTCCTTGCGTGGGTGAGAGCGTAACTTGCCTATAGCTAATCCCGCCTTGGTTTCCTATGAAAACGTGGATTACTAAGGCATGTTGGATCGACAAACGTGATGCACTTACCCTGAGTAATTCTTCTGTAGCCAGCACATGTTGCTTCAGTTGCTTCAAAATTGTCACGCCATCCTAAAGGAAACAACAAAGTGAGTTGCTGGTGCTGAAAAAACAAACATGAATGACTTACCTCAGGCTTTCCAGCGGTGGTGGCTGTCTGCAGCTCTTTGATAAGCTTTTTAACTTCCGTTGCGTCCATGGGGATCACACTTTTTGGTAGTTCGCTGATGGAAAGAGCACGGGTATTTATGGGTCAGTAGATCTGCGGATTACTACTACAGGGAGGCTTTCTATACTACGAAGCCCACTATTGACGCGGTGGCAAACTACAACAGCGTTCTCGGCGCTTGTTTCACCTCCCGCCGCTCCTAATCAATAGCTTACGTCATAGCGCCTCAAGCCTCTTGTTCACCGCCCACAACACCCACTCTCAGCCTCATTACCTTGGTCTGGACTTGAAGCCTCGTCAACTGTGGAGAAACTCTAATATTCAAGAACCCTAATTTTGTGGGGTATTCACGTCTAACGCAACCCTGTGCTTGTACCCCTCAATCGACCAAACGTTAGAGCGGAACTAGTGGTCAGCTGTTGACTAGTACCTCTGGGCGTAACGCGTACTGCGCTCTGGTGACCTCTCCAAGCCTTCTATGGCTTTGGAGTGCTGTTCGTGGGAAACTTGGACCTACTGTATTTGGCTATCATCTACCTCCACCTTCCCTCTGGCGGACGCATACACGTAAATTCAATCGAATCTTTATCGCCTCTGAAATCCGGAAGTCTTCCGTGCTCCTGATATGGGTTGTGCTCACGTAGTGGGTGATATGATGCGGTACCGACAGCACAGATTCAGACATCCGGGGAGCTAGCGTATCGCGCATTTCGTTCACCCGTCTGTTCCGAGCAATATAGAAGTACAAAGGTGGTGGGAGAATCGTCCGGCGAAATACAATAAGTACGCCGCTCTCCATTCCACCTCGTTCATCCCCCACCAAGATTTTCAACATGACTCCTCCCATTGCTACCACCTCAGCTCTTACATACCCCGAGTCTGAACCTTCATCACCCGTCGATAGCTCCAACAAATCTCTACCTGCTCAATGGTATCGTGATGAGCGGTGTGTAGTGCATCCGTTCTTTGTACAACACTTTGCTCATCGTTCCTAGCATCTATCACATTGAACGGCGCGCAATCTTCTCCAAGTTATGGGTGCTTTCCACTCATATCTCTCGCTTTTAAAAGCCTGGTGACTACCTCAAGCTGGAGCTTGCCGGCTACAGTTACTTTGTGATTATGACCAAGGAAGGCAACTACGTCAGTCTTACCATCTCAACACTTGTTCTTCGCCCTCTAACATAACTCTACCTTCTCAGAACGCATTTCACGTAAGCAACCCCTATCAAGCAGATCCACCATCCACATTTATCATGCTGTACACAGAACGTGTGCCGTCACCGCGCCTTCCCACTCGTTCACAAAGATACCGGCTCAAGTACGGTCATTGGCTGCAAGTATCATGGATGGTCCTATTCTCCCTCCACAGGCGGCCTCATCAAAGCACCCAAGTTCAACACCGTCCCTTCATTCAAACCATCTGAAAACTCGCTCTTCCGGATTCGTACACATGTTACGTCCGCTGGGTTCATCTTTGTCAACTTCGCAGCCAATATCGATAACGATGAAGGCGTACCTCCTGTCCCGAGCGAAGCGGACATGCCGCTGAGAAGTGATCCTTCACGTATCCCACCTGGGACATGTGACTTGACTTTTGAGGAACACTTCGGTGATTTGGTGAATGAGTGGAGCCAGTTCAAGCCCCAGGAGTACGAATACGCATACAGTTGGTAAGTCATATCAACTCGATGATATAGGTAACTAAACATTTTTATAGGAGAATTGATGGTGCCTATAACTGGAAAGTAAGTTCGAATTGATTTAATCTCTGGGCCCTTTGCCGAACCATTATCTCAGACCCTCATGGATGGATACCAAGAATGTTATCATTGCACTATTGCTCATCCCGGTATGTTACTCATCTACGCCACAGCTATTTACTGACGGTCCAAAACCGCCTCAGGCTTCGCCAAATCCCTCTCCCTCGACACTTACAAAGTAACGCCAAAATCAAACTTTGCCCGTCATACGGCCGACAACAGCACGAAAGCCACCGCCGTTCAGCCTAAAGGCGCCGGCCCAGATGACGCTCCGCCAACGTTTACCTTTGTATTTCCCTCTTGCGGTGTCACGGTTACGGATGTGATGTGGTATATGTGAGTATATCCGGTCCTATTCTTCTAAGTAAGCCGCTAATTCGATGGGTCCTAAAGGATGCGAGTTATCCCTTTGAGTGCAACTCAGACTCGAATGGAGTATGACGTATTCAAACGCAAAACTGTGTCAACGGAGCAATTGAAGGAGTATATGCAATTTTACGAGCAGGCAGGTTAACTATATCGATCGCTTAGGCTCACTATTCATATTACATGCGGCTAGGTTGAGGAAGAGGACTACTTCCTTTGTGTCGCAACGCAAAGAAATCTTAATACTGGGATATATAGTCGCGGCGTCTTACATCCCAGTAATGAGGTATGTTTAAAAGCCTCCGAGAGTAAACTCTGTCTTGAATATAGTTCGAACATAGAATGGTGTGCTATACTACCAGGGCCGCGTCAAACATTACGTCGAGGAGCATCTCGCGCTAGAGCAGAAACTTGGACACGAATGGAATCCCGCCCAGCCTCGGTCACAATGCGAGAGCAAGGAGATAAAAGGATGTGGGCAGACGGACTCGGTTTGTTCGGTAGGTACACTGATTATTGAAGTACAAGTACTGACTAGAATTTACAGAGTTTGGGCCCAGAAATGATCTGGTGAAAAGGGAATGTATTGAAATGTCATTTGTAGTCCTCTAATGGAAAGTTATAGTCTTCGTTCAATAGCCGGTTTGCTTTTACCGAAGCATACCTTGCAAACTCTTCAGCCGTTAACTTCTCTGCGCGACTCCAACCCTAGGGTTCTTCCCTTGATCAAACACGACGTACACATGTTTCAGAAAAACCTGATGGTGTCAAATAAGCCAACCAGAAATGCACTTCCTTTTAAATGCTTACATCACCCAGTATATCCTGCGGATTCTGCCCTCGACTTTGCACAGCGCCATAAGACATACCATTTCCTAAGTCAGAAAAAGCAAGGTCACCGCTTGGGACAGTGAACAACCAATAGCCAACGCAAAAGGCAAGCGACGGAAGCTGTGCGTTCGTCGGGAATATATATCCGCCTGCAAGAGTACCATAGAGAGCTTAAGAGAGCTAACAATCAACCAATGAACTCAAAAGGACGAACCTTGCCCTTCATCCAGTCGGGCGCCTGAGATTCTAGAATAAAGCGACTCGACTGTTGCATCGTCAAGCAGAATCAGAGTCGTCCCCGTATCCTATGAATATATTAGCGGATATTTGTAGCATGATTCCTCCTAACCTACTATAATGGCCGTATTATCCCAACCCCTATCGTAAACATCTGAGCCAATCTTGATATATGCCGATGGAACTACAAATATTTGCGAAAAATTAGTCACAAAAAGCAGTGCTAACACGTCGTACCAACCTTCCCACCAATCACTATCTGGGACTAATGGTTGCCAGAATAGCTTGCTGGAATGAACTGTCTCATCGATATATCCGAATGTATAAAAACCTCTCGAGTCGTGTTTGTCTAATTTGACTGTGAATATCGGCTTTACTGAAATGAATATAGCATATATACACACAAATGATCAGACTTACATCTTTAACCAATCCTTGTTCGATCATATTCTGCATTGGCGTCTTTTGTTGGTGAGGTTTGACGGTATTCAACCTTGGAACTGGCCGCCAGCACCCTTAAGCACGTCACAATCGGATCCTCGATCAAAGTGAACTCACAAGCCAAACCTAGAAGCCCATCGCTTTTGCCCTGCAAAAACTCCGTGCTGAGCTCTTGCGCGACTTCGACTGCTTGTCGTTTGATCTCGATGTCCCCAATCACAATCGTATCCAAGTGTACATCGCCCGATGCGTACGACCCATCTCCGTATTTAATCTCCCATGATTCCCCAGGAAGCGTCTCGGAAGTCCTGCTTTTCTTTGGATTGTAGATGTTGTGCCCCTGGAGGTCCGAACAACTCGCCCGGAATTCAGAAGACCACACCCAGAAATCGGATGAGCCAGTGCTAAATGTAGAATAATTGTGTGAAGGGTCGTGACTGTGAGTGGTTGAATTCGCTAAGTTGGCTACAATTTGTACCTACTCAAAATCCAAAATAAGAGTCACGCCTGCGCCAAAATGGGACGTCAATTGCAATACCCTCATTTGTGGCTACATGGCGTGCTAACCTGGTGTTCCAATAGTAACCGGGCATGAATATTC
>WSTJ01000983.1:0-16045 GCA_019623705.1 Ceratobasidium sp. 428
TCTTCCCGCGGGCGCGGGGGGCATGACGAGTCCAGGGTTGATGGACCGACGCTTATCCGCACGGCTTGTTGCTGTGCCGGGGACACCCAGTCCGCTATTATTGGACGGAGACGCGGCCGTGCTGAGCGTAGCCTGCTGCTGGGCGGCAAATGTTTTGCCCGCCGAGGGAGATCGCACCGAGACGCCTGGGCCCATGGCGAAAAACGAGCTGAGCGGGCGAACGCCGTCGTCGTAGCTTTTCCTGCGTTTGCCGAGGTCTGGCTGGGTCGCTGCGAGCAGCGCGGGCGAGGGGGTTGAGGACATTGGTGCAGGGGATGTGGTCATGGGGGGTTCGGTGGGATGACGTCGAGAGTGGGAGGGTGTCGCGGGGGTCTGGAGAGCGGGCGAGGGGGTGTGTGACTATAGGGGCATAGTATGAGCCAGGCAGAAAATTGAATAAAATGGGGCGCACCGTGTCATCTCTGCGCGAGCGAGTGCGAGACCGTTTCTTTTGTTCAGCGTGGCGGCGAGAGCGGGCGACGCGGTCGTTGTGGCAGGACATGCAGTAGATGCCCTGGCTCGTCTTGGCAAACACCAGTTCTTCGATCCGGCGGGAGCACGAGCGACACTTGAAGCACGCTGCGTGGTACGAGTCGTCGCCCGTCATGATCGCCTCGTCGAGGATAGGGTTGCGGCAGACATGGCACGAGTATGAACAAGCCTGACAGACCGGAGACCCGTCGGCGAGGAGCAGCAGGTTGGTGTCTGCGCTGACCGTGCTACGGCACTTGGCGCAGCGAAAGCACTCGACGTGCCATAGAGCGTTCCCGAACGCCACTACGACCCCGCCCGAGGCCGACTCGAGTGTCTTGTGGCAGCCGCCGCACGCCGGTTCCTCTGCCGCCTCCATGCGTGTCGTCGTCGTCTAGCTTAGCCTTGCTTCAACTCGGATGATGACTAATCGGCGCCTACTGCGCATTTCAGGGGCCGGCCAGAAACAGCCGTCAATTGTTTAAAATCCGTGTCGGAGTACGGTTCGTGTGTCTAGCCCCAGTTGAGCGCCGCATGCGTCTGTCAAATAACGCGTCAGACGCAGCCCAAGGCGCGACGACGCCTGCTCGAGACTTGTCGCCCCTTTGGCATTGCTAATTCCAGCATACCCTCGGTCAGAATCTCGCCCCGCATATACGATTTCAACCATTCTGTTGGTCCTATATGGGTACTTCTCAAATGGGAACCTTGGAAACGCACCTGGCGTCCGTCTCTTGCATTCGTAAATCACACTGGAGTTTGCCCAAGGCTTGCCAGCTGTACTGACAAATTACGATAATTGTCCACGCGGGCAACATGCTTGGCGAACACAGGCGAACGGCCGCTAACCAAAATGAGCAAATGAGTGCTACGTGTCTAGAAGATAAAAATGATCTGTCTAGCCGCGTCGATGACGACCAATACAATCATATAAATTACAGCAACCATCAAACCAAGATACGTCAATTTCATGAACAAGGGTGTGCTTATCTTTTGCAATTATCTACGTAAGTCGTTGGCGCTATTGGTAGATGTTGACACGACTTGAAAAAATGGTTGAAACAATTTTACTATTATGCAAGTCACCTGGCTACAAGATAAGTGCTACTAAAACGGGTGCGTTCCCGTAAACTATCCGGGACAACTCCAGATGTCGCGACTGTTTTTTCTACCCCCTTGCAGACTATATGCGCTCCGAGTTTTGACAACGCTGCAAACGCATGACACTTAATCAACCACAAATGCAGAAATAAATGCATCGATTTAATCCCAATTGCTCCCGCAAACATAGATAACACATCACGGCTTGGTATCGCCTTACGCCATCACCGACCTGCCCGGCAATCCATGCTGTTGCCAACGACGTGCATACTGCATCGCGTGCTGACACGGCAATACCTTTCTAACAAATTATCCAGAATTTTCGCAGTACAACGCCTAGTCGGAGGGAACTCGCAAACACAATTCTTATCTATACATCCCTCCAACCCGGCATACTCCGACAACCTTCACCAAGGCACAGTTTGATTACACAGCCACATTTGCCAAGTCTTTGTATCGAGGAGATGCCGATCGACATGACCCAAGCATGGATTCGGGCAGGGTCCCTGAACTTGGCCGTACACACCTCTCTTGTCTTTTTCTCTGTTCTCTCTCCTCCCCTCTCCCACCCACCTACCACACTCTTTCACCTAGCCCCCCGCAGCGCCGAAAATGCGCTGGGTATTTTCAGCCATCGCACTAGCAGCATCCAGTTGCTTGACACGCGCCGCATTCCCGAGCTACCCTAACGAATTCGTTCCCCCAAGTTCGCTGTTAAACGCGTCGAATTGGCCAGACACGACTGTAGCTGCTCAGAGGAGTATTATCAAGTATGCAGACGAGATTTTGAGGGAGGGGCCGTGGTGTGAGCTTTACGTTTTGCTTTCGCAGCCCTGAATGATAAGAGGGTCCAACGTGATTGCTAATGACTAGTTTTGGGGGTTGTAGCGGTGATGAACAAGAGCGTGTCGCCTCCGACGGGGAACAAGCAGTGAGTTTTCTAGTCTGAAATGAGTGTTGATCGAAGCTGACCCCTTTTTTTCAGCGATTACCTGAGTTATCGGCCCTAGTAAGCCTCATTTTCGCCCGGCCGCGCAAAATAAAATAACAGTAGACACTTATTGGCTTACCATTAGTTTCTGGCCCGACTGCTCAAAAGTCGGAAACACCACCGAGCTCACCCAAGAACAAAGTAAGCTCCCTCTCAACGCCACCCCTTCACATTTAACACCAATACCCAAAAGTCTACGTAACATGCCCCTACGTCGGCCGCGACGGCCAATTCAACCCCGACTACCGCCTCGCCAACGATTCAGGCGCCACTCAAGCGCTGATGGACGCCGTCCTCTACGCGCCCCTGGCTCACCTGATCCTCACCCATAACCCCAACTTATCCAAGAATCCTCCAGAGTTCTATTCGAGCGCGGCTTTGCACGCGTTAAACGTCTTCTTTGTCGACCCCGAGACGAGTGTGAACCCGCATTTGAACTTTTCGCAATTGTTGAGAGGGCCGGGTGTGCAGGTGTGTATTTACGTATGTGTTCCCGAAAAGCGAAAAGGTATTGATGTGAGGTATAGAAAGGAAGCCCTACCGGAGTGCTCGACATGCACTGGTGGCCGAAAGCACTCACAGGTATCCTACTGATGCGTGAAATGAACGTCTGGTCCGAACAAGACATTGCCGGCGTCGTCGACTGGGGTAAACGCTACATCCCATGGCTCCTCACAAACGAGCTAGCTAAAGCTGAACGAGGAAGCAAAAAGTAAGTTTATCTCCTTGAACGAACAAAGGTCCACAATTCAGCTGAAACTGAAACAAACTTGCAGCAACCACGCTTCGTACTTTTACAACCAGCTCTCAGCACTTCAGATTTTGGTGGGCGATAACGAGGGCGCCAAGGCGACGCTTCAGGACTATTTCACGGGTGTCTATATGAACCAGATTGATGCGAATGGTGACCAGGTTTGTTAATTCGGGTTATGATGTTGCACTTGGAATATGGATCTGACATAACATTTGTTTTGGCAGCCGGAAGAAAGCGCGCGTACGCATCCGTATCATTACAGGGGATACAACCTCTGTGCCGCGATTGTACGTCTCCGAATGTTGAAGGCTGGGCTGAAGCACTAACATACGGACATTTAGACCAACGCCCGTCTCGCTGAATACGTCGGTTACGATGGCTGGAACGCCAAGGCCGCGTCGGGTGCCGGAATCCAAGCTGCCGCAAACTACGCAATGGGATTCACGCCAGGGCCGGGCGAAGCTGCCAGCGAACTCTTCCCGCAGGTACAGTATTCTCTCCGTCTTATCTCCCCTTATGAAATTAATCGAACAACGTGTTTGTCCTATATTTAGATCGCAGCCGTAGCCGTCAAGTTCGGTGACCCAGATGGCAAATACGCCGCGTTCCTCGCATCCAAGGACGCACAGTATCCCGCCCGACTGTGGTTCTTCTGGGACCAGCCGTTGTCTGATTCGGGTCTCTCCGCTGGGCTGATCGCTTCAGGTGGGCCCACTGACGACGGTGGTCCGACTGGTGCAGACCCGAACGATCCGGATGATAATACCACGGGCGGGACGGGCACCAAAGGATCTAATGGAGCTGATGCGGTCAAGTCTAGTATTGGGTTGGTTTTGGCAGGAGCGGCTGTTGCTGTTGTTGGGTGGTTTTAGTTTGTAGATGGACATGTGAGACTTCTTTGTCTTGAACATTTGACTTTTTTCTTTCTTGGAGGGTAGTTTTCTGTTTATGTTATGTTGGCCTTGTAGTTTTTGTTGAGTAATGTACTCTGCCATTCGTTTGTTATATATTCCGACGTTTCAGTCGTATGTATGCGGGATCAAAGATGTCTATGGGTGGATACACATTACCTTCCACGTCTCCTCCACATGCTCGACTTTCATCTAGACTACACACCCGTTTGGGTGGGTGTGTCAGAGGGACAAAAAAAGGCGCACTGGCGGCACGAGGTACATGTCGTGATCAGCCCTAGATCGGCACGTAGATAATCTTGATAAGATAGAGTGTACCTCTTGGATACACCAGCACTGACATCCGACTGACATCTACTACTCGACCCGAATACCCCCTCACCACCTGAGTCGAACATCGGTGCGGTAGCTTACCTCTTCTTATTATCAGACTTATAGGTTGTTTTGACATACACAACGATGTCAAAATTGCCTGGTAATACGACATCGTCCATTCGTTTCCGCTCTTATATCGTGCTGCTGAAGTACCGCTAATATACACAATCCTCATATACTTATGTAAGCTAAGTAAATATACAATTATCTATCTGTAAGGCTATTGTACGTATTAGAATAGATAACGGCTCATGTTCGCACTACAGCCTGTTATGCCGAGACTTGTATAATCGTTTTGCGTTTGTGTAAAAGCGACCATATTCATGTGTTACGACTACCAATAACATGCGTAACACCCCAAAATAATACTGAGCACGTACG
Organism: Ceratobasidium sp. 428; assembly: GCA_019623705.1. Classification (NCBI taxonomy): domain Eukaryota; kingdom Fungi; phylum Basidiomycota; class Agaricomycetes; order Cantharellales; family Ceratobasidiaceae; genus Ceratobasidium; species Ceratobasidium sp. 428. Next base: position 5,024 of record WSTJ01000983.1, read on the forward strand.
GGCAAAAAAAAACAACTCGTACAATAGGCCAGCATAACAAGTGTACATGTATCAAGTCAGAGTATATGGCGGATAATATAAATCTGGAACTCACCATACGTATGTATACTATGGCGCGACACACGCCTTTGGCTCTGTTAGGAGTATTCGGCATTAGCAATAGCGTCACAATAGTATATTGCAAGTAGTTAAATCATCCACAAGAGGAACACTCGAGATTGTGAGGCGTAGGAATCGATCGCACACTTATTCATGTGCCGGGTTAGCAAATGGCAGAATAACACACGTATGAACTACGTACGCACCTTTCGGGGTTCGAGATTGTGGTTTTATACCACGGTTGCTTGTATTGGGTCGTTACTGTTTGCTACGAGCGGCCAGCTTGCGAGAGGCAAAGTCGAGAGGTCAGGAATCGAGGTGTTAAGGTATTAGATACCGCATCAACGATGATGAGTAACTTAGAGGTGCTTTTACCTTCATCGCTCATGGGCGTAGCTCGGCCATGAGGCAAATCGCTTCGCATCCGCGCTTCGGATTGATGAGATAAACCGTGTTTGGGGGCATCAGTTGCGGTATCCCACGAATCCACGGCGTAGCTTGACCTCCATAAGCAGATAGAGGTACGTTCATATATTGAGGGCCTCGCTTGTGTGTTTTCAAGTTGATACCTTCACTTGACCCGCCTCCGCGTCCTCGAACTACACCGCCAGCCTGTAGTCTGTAGCCTGTATGGGTGATTCGGTAAGTCAAGCCCAGTACGCCATGGGCAACGCTGACACTATCACAAGCTATGGGGCTGCGTTTATTTGTCCATTCCGCCGGTTTTACGGTGTGTGTAAGTACTATGTTGATGCGTTGCTCATGCTCTAACAACCTTGCTTTACGCCCATGTACTATCGCCAACACTTGATCAGTATGCCAACTCGATAGATAACAATGTATGCGGTACGCTGTCTGACCTGAATATGTCTGCATTTGCTGAATCGACGGGCCCTCCACTAGCTTTCAGCACCTATATCTCCGAGTGACCTGTGGCTATTTTTTTACCGTGTTATTTTCCTGTAATTACACTGTGTTGATGTATGCGCAATGCAAATGCTCTCGGCCTGTTCATTTTGTGGATCGTACGGCAGTATACAATATTACAAGTATGATTTTTGAAAATAAAGCAATTTGTGCGTATGTAGAAAAGGGTATGTCTGCCCTACAAGACTACGCTAACGACAGTCCTTGTGCCGTGGTTACATCGGAGTGCGCTATAAGTTCAGCGGTGGGCTTATGGTCGCGCGTCGACCCAAGGGCTTCTGTACGAGAAAAACATCTGCCTGATGTCAGTGGATCTGACTGTCTGTGGTCGGTTGTCAATCTCATGTTTACGTCAAATCTCGACCTCGGCACGATAGCGCTTAGATATCGTGGTACTACAAAGGGCCTTTTTTTGTACGTACAACATCATCTCTGACATATGCATTACATCCGCTGGCCCGACATCGGTCTGACATCCGATTCCAAACGGGAGTGTAGGCGCCCACTCCCCCAAATATCCGGCAAATTACGACTAAAAAGTCTAGCAGGGATAATTAGCGTCACGTGCTGTTCAGGTACGTGCCGGTCTAGGAGGCTCTAATACCCGATGGTGCGACGGCATGGTTTTTTCGTTTCGGCTTCCACAGAACATGCCCTCGGTAGCTGTTTCTCTCCTTACGATCTCTGTGGTTGTGTTGGGCGTGTTCTACAGGCTCTGGGTTGTTCCAGTTCTAGAGCTCGGCGGCGCATATCGGACTGTTCAGCCTCTGAATACTGAGGGCTGCGAAGGGGTGGAAGGTATGTGTCAATTTAATTTCCATTTGAGGACATATTTTACTCATGCTTCTGTTATTTTATAGGCCTTCAAGCTTGTGAGAGTGAGCATTAATTGACTGAAACGGCTGATGGTTTGATTAATTAAGCTAAACAGAGCTCGTAATCCACCCTTCCGGCCTTGTTTACCTCGCCTGCGCATCATCACCATGGTCCCGAGTAGACTGGACGCCAGCTATGGAGGCACTCAACGCATCGGCCGTCCGTGCAAAAACTTCACAGGACTACATTGCAACGTACGATCCTCGCTCACGCGCCGTCACTAAACTCGATCTGCTCGGGTTCTCGGACCCACGTGGCCTGAACGTACACGGTATGGACGCAGTGCCGGACAAAGACGACCCGAACAATATGCTCTGGATCTACGTTGTGAACCATCGGCCGCCGTTGGACCCAACCGTAGATGCGCGCAAGGTGGGAGCCGATTCGGTAATCGAGATCTTTAGGGCTCGGGTAGGTGCGAGTTCGATCGAGTGGGTCAAGACTGTGGAAGACTCTTCTGTTATTATAACACCCAACGATGTACTTGGAGCTGCAAACGGACAGGAGTTTTGGTTCACGAATGACCATCACGTGAAAGTTGGACTAGTGAGCATATATTCAAGTCGAAATGAATTGTCCCGATCTGATGCGCGATGAATCTTAGATGAGAGGATTGTATATGATCTTGGGTGTCAAATCTACTACAGTTGGATATTGTCATGTCGATCATGGGTGCAAGATTGCTGCCGATGAACTGTATGGAAGTAATGGAATCGTTAGGGTACGTCTTCTTGTTCGAAGTTTCTTTCGGATATAGGAACTAATTATCCCTTTCTTAGGCTAGCGATGGAAGCGTTTGGGTAGCAAGTACCTTTGGAGGGTACATTACTGTTCATGAACAACAGGCTGATAAGACTCTAGTTCCGACCGAGGTCATCAATGTTGGTAAGTGCAATTTCATTTCACACCTTTACAATTTAATTGACGTACATTATCAAGGGATGCCAATGGATAACCTAGCGTTATCCGCCGATGGCTCTGTCATTGCCGCAGCTTTCCCAAAGCTCTTCCACTACTTCTCGGGCTCGCTGAAAAATCCAGATATCCCTTCGGCAGCTTCAGTGTTCAGAATCTCCATCAACACCGGTAACAGTGGGTATTTCGGAGAGAAATACAAAGTTGAGAAGGTTAGTTACGTGTTTGAGACCTTACGCGTGCTACATGCTGACGCAGTATACTTCTGCACCTGGCAGATATTTGAGGAGGATGGAGCCATGCTGGGTTCGCTTGCAACCACTGCGACAGTACACAAGGATACATTATATGCTCATGGTAGGCAGTTTCCGAATACACATGGCTGGCCAATGCTAACTTCATACTGGCACAGGTAATACGGCCAAGCGATTGATTGTCTGTAAAATGCCGAGCAAGGTGTTAGGACCACGTTGATATTGCGTGGACATCATAGAGTTTGCTTACTTTTGGGCCTCAGATGTTGCTTTAGATATGTTATACCCGAACGCATACAGCAACAGCCCATTAATATTAGGGCTAATTCCGTCTACCGAGTGATATAATTAGACTTTCTTCTAGTGCTTCTACAGCGGGTGATAGCATAAATATTAAACAACAGCTTCTATGAGTAAGATATAACAAACCATAGCGATTAACTAAGTGAAGGAGAAGGTTGGAACGCAATAAGTAATCAAGAAGAGCTGGTCCCTGCGAGGGCACTCGTGATATCTCGCGACATGGTTCTGCCCTTCTTTTCCTTTTCCGGGTGGAGAGTACAGAACAAAAAGTGGCGGCGTGGTCCGCTCTGGCTTGTTGTAACTCGACCGCCCAGGGTTGCATTTTCGGTAGACCCGCTGAGGATGGGAAGTGAGTTGTTGGCAGTAAACCTACCGTAGTTCGTTGGGCTACGTACCGGAGTCCGAGCGAGAACATCCTATCAAATACTAAATTCTTGGGTTAGAGTACAAGGAAATGGGGTAAGTGTGCAATGGAGCTTACGAGTAGCAACCCATGCCTTGGCGCTGGTTTGACATGACAAGTGGGTCAACATGAGTGGAGGACTTACACCTTCGAGAGAACGCAAATATCGGAAGACCATAGACGGCTGGGCAGGCCCTATAAGAGGTGTGTGCTATGTAAGCTGGGTCGACGTAGGTCGAACGTAGGCGCGTACCAAATCTGAATAGCGCATGGTACCCTTGTCTCCACTTTTCTTCAAGTAAGCGAGCGCAAGTTGCTGGGTCCGGACAAGTTGGACACTAGTTTGAGACCATTAAGTGGGCTTGTCATGGACTAAATACGATAGACGACGTACACATTGATAATCTCTGCCTATAGGGACCAGTCCGAGTTTGAGTACGCGCTCTAAGAACCAGTTTCGGCGTTTTTCGAGTTTCAATAGTGTCTCCTGTGAGAGTGTTGACAACTCCGCATCGGACCTATGAGATGTCTGATTGAGGTCCTATACGTAGACTAGGCAAGCTTACCATCCTCCTGTTGGAACTAGTCAACCAAGTTGTTTGATGTGGCCATTTGGTAAATCTCACCTGGGTTGTCCAGCACAAACCGGCTGCTCTCCCGGTAAAGCTCTTCATGTTCAAAAAGCTCAGCAATCCGCATGGCTTTAATTGGTTTGCCCGCCGCGTGGGTAAGAAGGAACTGGAGGCACGCTGACTGGAGAGAAGGAACAACGAGTTTGTGTGATATGTTCATGCTGGTCCGACAAGATCACCCAGCTGTACTTGTGGAAAGGGAAGTTTCGCTCACAGTCCTTCAACGTTGTTCCTGAATATCAAAAGAGTAAATATGACATGTGAAGCTGATGGCAGTCGAACGTACCATGCAACAGTGCAGTCCAGACTGAGTTTGATATGAGTCAGGCTCGTTTGTGTTCTCATAGAATCAAACTCACTGTGGGTACACAAATTTTAAAAAGTCGTGAAATATCCCAGCCTAGGGAATCCGTTAGACGTGTTCCCTTGGTTAGATGATGCATCTGAGCCACATACCTTCTCTTCCTTGAGTTGTATCACAGCATCTGGAATAGGTTTTGACTGCCTCTTGCTAGCCCTAGACAGCTCTGGTGCTGTTTTTGACCGCGACCGCCGGTTAGATTGGGAATCATCTACACTTAGATATTAGACACATCTTAGATTGGTTCATATAGTAGCCTACCTCCATCTCCCTGTAGTTTTTGTAAGGATTCTGCCCGTTCTTTCTCCCTGTTGTCCGCGAGGTCTCCTTCGCTTTCGTCCGCGCTACTCAGATCCGTGTCAACGTCTGTCACACGAACGCAGTCGGAGTCCGGCTCGTCCGTACAGGGTTCTGCCGCAGGGGACGCTGTTGCTTTGTGTGATTTGAATGTTGACGAGGGTTGCGAGGGAGGTTGCGAAATCGTAATGATTGACGAACATGATGTGCGGTGTCTATTGACAGAAGTTTCTGCCCAGCTTGAACGATTTGAGTGTTTAAGATTCAGATAAGTTCAATAGGACGTTTGGCGCTTACTTTCCGCTGAGTACGGCCTCAAAGAAGGGAGAAGCAAACATCAGGATATCCTTGTGAGCCCTGTTGGAGTTAGTCTACTTGACGACTGATCAAACATCAAGAGACACAATTCACCAGAAGGTTGTAGCCTCAACAATGATCTTGACAGTACCAACATAGCTAGCGTCGCGCCTGTGAGATAGAATTATTATTGTCCATCGAAAATGGCAATTGAGCGGGGTTATTAAACACACCGGAATGTAATGTCAACATCAATCGGCTCGGTGTCTCCGTTATCATCCGAGACCTCAATCTCATCTATATCTTCGACTCCCGCCTCTTCCAACAGCCACGGGGGACTCGAAGATGAACGTGGAAAGATTGCGGAGGCTGCCGCATGCGTTTCGGTTGGGACGAGGGCGGTTAAGGTATTAGACGAACGACTACTACGTGCGATAAGAATATTCGCGGGGTTAGAAGCCATATTACGAGCAACACTCAGGTGCATGCAAACTCGACGTGGAAGTGGGTGGCAGGTGCAACCAGGCGAACAAGCGCCGTGGCTGCACGTGGTCTAGTGCGCCGGGCCTTTCCCTTTCCGGCCTGCTCTTGGAGACCACACTATCCACGCGCGACTCAGAACTCGGTGTGACATATTAAGCGGTGTCTTGGCACTCTCTGGATCTATTCTTGCTATGCCAAGACGGCTATGATAACTGATTGGGATGAAGTCGGTGCTGGCGCGAAGCGACAGAAGCTCATTACGATAAGCAACACACGAGCTCTTTCTCACTATGCGGCTTGGCATCGTCTCTCACTAAGTGTACCGCACATGCTCTAGAATTACAAACACTCTCCTCTGACACTTCTGCCTTGTACGATATGCCACTCCTATGGCCTACATTCTCGGCCGACCATGCTGGCAACGTGTGCTACAATATGGAATACAGCACGGGAACGACTAACCGATGCTTGAGACGTAGGAGTACGCACATGGTCGCATCCATCGTACTGCGGCATCGAGTGCCAGTAGCACTATATATTCTTTGAGATTTAACATGTCTACTCATCGGTCTACTCGAGGCACTTCAGCAAACAGCCACACTTGACATGTTCTTCTCCGCTCTCTCTGTCGTCGCCCTAGCTATGGGGTCGGCTTTGGCCGTCCCTTTCAATGCTACTATCGGAAGGACTTGCGGTTCTGCCCCTAGGTAAGTTTAGCTGTCAGACTGTTGAAGACTCGACCCGTCCTGACTGTACCAGTGACGCCTTCGTTGCTGCGGCCGAGGCTCACTTTGCCGCGAACAAGATTTCCCCTAAGGCAGGAGCCGGCACGCTCGCGGCCAATATCAATGTTTACTGGCACGTTATCTCTGCGGGTTCGGGCACCAGCAATGGTGACATTCCCGATTCGCAAATCACTAGCTCCATCACCGCAATGAACCAGCACTATGCGAGTTCTGGCATTGCTTTCACCCTTGCTGGCTCCGACAGGACCACAAACTCGTATGTACCTGTTATCCGCCTTTATAGCAACCTCTCACCCTTTGTATTCTTTCTAGGAACTGGTTCAGCCAGGTTGGACCCGATTCTTCTCTTCAGACCACCATGAAGAACCAGCTCCGCAAGGGTGGCGCAGCCGACCTCAACGTCTATACCGTTGGTTTCAAGTCTGGCTCTGGTGCTGGCCTCCTCGGCTACGCCACGTTCCCCTCCTCTTACTCCGGTAACCCCAAGGATGACGGCGTTGTTATCCTTTACTCCTCCGTCCCTGGCGGTTCGACCGCCAACTACAACCAGGGCAAGACGCTTACTCATGAAGTTGGTCACTGGCTCGGTCTCTACCACACCTTCCAGGGTGGCTGCTCCGGCTCTGGTGACTCCGTCAGCGATACTCCCCCGGAGGCCTCGCCCGCATCTGGTTGCCCGACTGGCCGTGATACCTGCTCTGGTGGAGGTGTTGACCCGTAAGTGTGCCGCATTCATGGGAAGTGAATCAACCACTAATAACTTCGGTATATAGCATCCACAACTACATGGATTACTCGTACGATTCGTGCATGACCGAGTTCACCGCTGGCCAAGTTACCCGAATCAAGAGCCAGATCTCTACCTACCGCGGCATCAGTGCTTAAGGTGTTTGGACCAAGGAGCTGTTTGTCCTGTTGAAATTGATAGCTAAAGCATGTATTCCCGGGAGCTTAGCGAATAAAATGACCTTTGCGAAGGTTTTCAGTTGATATGCTTCCCGCGCTGGAGATACGCGTTTTGTGAGTTTGACCAAGTCTGAGACGTAGCGAACAAGGCTGCATGACCCTCTTGTCGGTTCGTTGATTGGCTGCTTTTAAATCTTATAAGGTAATCTTGGGACACACTGCAAAGCCACATCAGGGAAATCAACCGAGAATGGTATGAGCATGTAAACAGCGTACCAGAAGCTGATCATGGCTATATCCCATATCAGGCTCTTCAGCCTGACATGCCAACTGATACCGCAGTACAGGTAGGCCGATGTTAGGTCAGATGCCTCAGGATGATGGGTATTATTAGTCAAGTAGGTCCGACTCGTTTTACAGCAGGCTATAAGGCACTTACCAGCTTGTTTCCATATACAGCTTTATTAGCCTCCTTCCTACTTTCGTCCCCGCTTGCTCATTTCATTTAATTTAGTTCAATTCTCGAATTGATTTGCAGATATGTAATGTACAGAAATGAATCATCTACAAAAATCACATAACTAGCTGATCGTAAATACTATGCTCAAACGTGGGTTCCCGACGGTAGCTATGTTCGTTGTACTTAACTGCTCATATTAAAAAAGATATACTACTTAGCGTGTTGTGTACTAGATTCACCAAACCGTACACTTACTGATGCAAGCAGTCGACCACCAGCTGTCTAGAGTCAGAACAAAGCTATCAGCTATCTAAGTTACTATTACGTGCCTCAAGAGCCGCACACCTTTATGGACTTGGGGTCATTTGAGTATCAAGGGAATAGGTGGATTTGAGTCCAAGCACCCCGGGTTTTAAGTTACTGGCAGCAAAGGCGCGGCGCAAGGCATTCTGGAGGCTTCCACATTCGGGCGCCATTCGTCTGCCACGCCAAAGTGGAGCGCATAGAGTGACAATAGTCACATCAAGAAGCGTAACTCTTTGGGCGGTAGCCTCATTAAGATATATTAACTAAGAGTTATAGAAATGGTAATCTTTGTCCGTCTAACATACACTTTTCTGAGCCTTGTCAGGCTGCCTCAGAATGATGTTTGCTGCTCATCTCCTTCGTGCCATACATGGGACATTTCCGCCTTAGGTAAGCTGATCAGGCGCTTCAGCCCAGGTAAGCAGCGTGCGATTTTCCTGATGCACTTAACTCTCACTAGACTCCCCAGACTCACTAACTAACACCGATTACACGAATCTATTAGGGCATGATTCATGGCAGAAGACATACACACACGATCCTGTCACAACTCTGGCTTGGCATAGGTCACCTGTTGTATTTTTGTCCGGAACACATGGCGCTCCTGCAACACCGGCTTGGCCCTACCAGCTGGCATCTGTATGCTAGCTCGCTAGACTAAGCACACATGCAACCTTCCACACGACCCAGCGAATAACTGTGGCGAATGAGTCAGCTAGTGTTGGGCAGCTTCAGCATTTCAGACACCGGTTTCTTGCTTACCTGAAGTAGACCATTCGACGCATATATATTGTGTTCTAGCCTGAATCTCATGTTCGAAAGGTCTAAGCACCAGCGCAAATTATAGGCCAGTGCAATAACATCGTCCCAGGTCTTCCCAGTACTTAAGCAGCTAGGGTCTAAGAGTAGCGTTAGACTGAGACGGGATAGCGCCGCATCGAAATGGTTTGCTCGTCCGTGTTGTTTCGTAAAGTCAAGCGGCAACGAGATATTGGGCAGATTTTACCCCTTGTAACCCTTCATTTTGCGATCGCACCCTGTTCATAATCCAAGACACGGTACGTAGCTCACGGCGCCTGCATGCCCGAAAGCGCTATTTGTCAATCAATACAGTTTAATCAACACATTCAAGAGCAAGCATTATTTTAGCCACACCTTCTCGGAAACCAGCCTGAAATTTGGAACCTGTTTGGAGAAAAATTTCACGGCAAGTTGGATCTCCGGCCTCGATAGGCTCAACAAAGAACAAAGCAAACAGATTTTTTTTGTGGCATATGTTATAGTTTATGCGATAAGAGAAAATCGAACGAATGTCCAAGGGGAACATAGAGAGCAAGACCAAAAGTGTCCAAATCAAAGAAGACAGTGGTGCGGGATGAAAATATCCAGGTCCGAGCCAGCTACTTAGAGCTCCTGGTTATAATCCTTGCCATAGGCATCGGCATGAGCGACAGTAACGGTGACGTTCAAGCACTGAGTGCGGTACGTAGGGAGGGCTTGGTTGTCAATGATGTCCTCGTCGAAGTACGTACGGTGGTCGGTCACGATGAGGTCTAAGCGCCGTGTTGATCAGTTTCAATTGATCGACCGGCATGCTTTACGTGATCCGGAGCCTGAAGAACTCACTGTAACGACCAGGAGCGAGATGACGAGGGACCTGAATGGCCTCACGGCAAGTAGTGGTGGTAGGGTGGAACGTCTTGACCTAAGAAACGGATGAGAACTGAGTCGATGAATAGTTGGACCTTTGCTTACCCCACGAATGTTATGGTGTCCGACGCGCTGCAAGCCAACCTCGGTCTCATAGGTCACAAAGTCGTCCGATGGCTAAGAGAACGTGCAATGAGTATGATGGACAGACTCTCCCGTCAGGTGTGATACTACCTTGCTGATATAGTGGAGTGCAAACGGGTCCCCAGCACGTACAACAAAGCCTGGAGGGGGCTGGAGGACAATGACATCGCCAAGTGCACGAGGTACCGTCGGGGGTGCAATGATCCCAGCAACAGATGCAACCAAAGCAGTCACGATGAAGGCAGTGATGGAGAACATCATGGTGACTATGCGGTGAATGAGAGATGGTGGTCTTGCGGGAGCTGCTGGGTTGATGTGCTGCCAGGAACCGACCCTATTGTTTGGCAGCGCTTGGCTCATGATCGCAAGCAATTGCCGGCCAAAGTGTCTGCCATTGCCGGGTCCAGAATGGCCCACCACGATCTGACCACGATTGTAAATCGCCAGTACCACCCCTGTCGGACGCACCCACTTGTTCAACAGCTACCGTACCGGGTCATTCGGATACTGTAGCCAGAGTGAGTCTAGAAGCAGTGTTGGGCTGAGACGAGGCGGCATTGTATCGAAACGGTTCGCTCGTCCGCGTTATCGAATGGCACCAAATGAACACATTTTTAAGTAGAAATCCCGAAACGGCCAATATGACATTAGGTAGACTGCGTCCCTTGCACCCCTCCATTTTGTGCTAGCATCCTGTATCACAGTAGAAAGCACGGTAGCTCACGGCGCCCGCATGCCTGAAGGCGTTCTTCATTACCTATACAAATTCAATCGACACACTCGGGAGAGAACATCACCCTAACCACACGTTCTCAGAAACCCGCTATGAAGATAGACACGCGTCATCATGAGGATGGGATTTGGTGCGACCATTCGGCGTGCTCAGCAAAGAATAAAACAAATAGATTTTCTGTAGCACGTGTTACGATTGATGCAATGGAAGAAAACAGTGCAAATGTGCAA
>WSTJ01000984.1:0-16040 GCA_019623705.1 Ceratobasidium sp. 428
GATCGTTGACCAGACCGGGTCAGGTCAGCTGACCCTCTGACCAGTCAGGCGGCTTTGACGGGGTCATGACAACACTGGCTTAAAGGTGACAAATCAAGAGGCACAGAGTCACGTGCCATGTACTGGTTGGACCAAGAATTCTTGCTCAACTTGGATCTAGGGGTCGGCACGCGAACTTGTGCCAGTGTTTGCAGGTGGGACAGCCATGTTCGACACAGGACAATTGCGGTAGTATAAATTGGGAATGGCGCGGCAAGAGCACAAGGTCACGTGCCATACGCTGGTTGGACCAAGCGCCGTTCACTGATCGGGCTTGCTTCGAATCGGCGCCTCATGTTTAACTGCTATTGCATCCAGTTCCTCCCAATATTCACCTTCCGGCTCTACCAACGGCTCAGACTTCTTGACGATAGCCCTTCAGCCAGATGTAAAAGGATACAGGCCCACTCTAATATTTGAAGACGCACCGAGCAAGTCCTCGATTTTACTCCAAAACTTTATATGTGGCGTGGTCCCTTCACGTAACCTGAGAGCATATGAAGCAGTTTGTCTACATCGGTGCGGATCTTGCTACACTCCTCACAACTCCAAACTTGATCCTAATTCAGCCGTAGCAAGAGTGAGAAAACGGATATCGGGCGCTTACCAGTAGAGCAATTGGTTTTAGAGCCTACGTCAAAGGGTGCGGTGCACCCCGAAAGCAGATTAGCTATCAAAGCAGGTCGTTGAAACCCATTGCTATTGTGGGCTCAGACCCCGATAAAGCACTTAGCTCATTTCAGTCCATAGGATCAAGGCATAAAGCGGTCGGTTCTTCGGGAACGTTTGCTGATCTATATCCAAAACCACTAAGTGAACGGTTGACTCAGAACGTCTCTCGCGGGACGCAGGCGATGTGCTAAGCTTTGAGCACACGGTTTAGCGAGTGGTGATTTCGGTAAATTTTTTGAGCAGCGTCAGCTGAATAGCCTATGCGTTTCTGAATAAACGAGACACCTGGAGTGCGTGAGTACGCGCCAATCGAGCCTGTCTTGTCGTAGAACTCACGCATCGGGTCAGCTGGTTGCACAAATGAGATATGTATGTAAAATCTGAAATACAGTTTAGAGTTTTGATAGCCCAAATTTAGAAGGTAGAATTGTATTCAGTGTATCCCTTTGGTATGATGAGAGGGTGTATGCGCAATACTAAGTTACATAGGGCTTCTTAGCATCGTTTGAAGCCGATGTAAATATCACCGAGTCTAATGGTAGAAGTGAGTTGTTGTAGAACACAACCAGGCATCAAAATTAAAATACCTTCACTAGCAACCCGTTAGTTGAGTCTCAGGTTCCTCACCCAATCCTCGTAACCTTCCATCTCGCCCCCTCATCATCTCGCTCCAACGACCTCTTACGCGGAGGCGGCTTATAGAGTCGCTTTGACTCCTGCTCCCCAGCCGGACTACTACTCCCCAAAAACGCTCCCGGAAGCCGGAATCGAGCTGTGATCACCGGTGACGTTCTGACTGACGTTTTCTTCTTGGTGCGCGAGGGTAGGGTGGACCAAACAGGCTCTTCGTCGGGATCTAGCCAAGGAGTGGTATGCTTTCGGGTAGGTTGAAGAGGTGTGATAGGTTCTCGGTGACGTGCGGGGATCGAAGGTTCGGCTTTAGGATCTGGTTCGTGTGTTCGAGTCTGTTTTCGTGCTGGTGACGACTCACGTAGAGAGCTGAATCGTGGTGTTTCAGAAATAGGAGACGGGACAGTGTAGGCAAAGATAGGAGAAGCGCGGTCGCAGTCAACGTCTTGACCGTACCTCTCGCTGGCCTGAAAGTAAATCATACAATCAACACGTTTGTATGCTCCGACAATGTAATCTCCTACCTGGCGTCCGTCAGGATATCTAGTCTCTGATCGTGACTCAATCATCAATGGGGGCATGGGAGACGGCTCCAGCATCGCACGTGGTCCTGTGGATATGTCGATCGGACTGGGACGCCTATACCGACTTGGTCCTGGCTCATCGCCCAAGTCGAAGCTTTCTGGTCTGGCGGATACAGGCTGGGGTCTCAGATCCGGAGACGGTCGATCCGCATATCCACAAGGCGAGACGATATAGCCGTGAGGTGGTCTCCGATCTGGAGTTGTAACAGGCAACATTCCTTGGAAGCCTGCGAGCGGATAGTTTTCCATAATCGGAGACGCTGGTCCATCATCGCTACTTGGATTATCCCAGGTCAACGCTGGAGTGTCGCCTTCGTATACATCTGGATCCAAGCGTCGGTTTAGCGTTTCCTTCGTGGTATTTGACAAATCAATGGATGGAAGGACTACATACCGCTGAAATGTGTGTTAGGATTTTGGGCGTGGATGAAGTCGGTATCTGGAGTGTGGGGTATAGTCGTGTTGTTTTGAGGAATGTATGCGCCTGAGAGTGAAAGAACTTGGGTAGAACTCGTGGTATCTCAATATAACAACAGCCAACTCACTGTTTGCTTCATGAGAAGGGGCAATTCGAAGCGGTTCATCGCGACCCTCATGGAGACCTTTTTTTTAAATCGATACAGCCGTTAGCCAAACAAAAGGAGGGATATGGGAGGGCACAGACCAGGCAGTATGAGTAGGGATTCCGCTCTTTCCGGGCTTAAGTGGTCGAGTAGATGGGTATCGGGTATAATGCCCGAGGCGCGTGCGGCAGTCGCGGAAACAGCGGCAGAGTCACGCCGAAGTGCAGCAGAGATCGCATTTCGTAGAGAGTTCCTTGGCGCCTTTGGTTGCGGCAACCACGTTCTAGAATCCTAAAATACAGAACATTCGTCAACTCCCAACCCAACCAATTACAAAGCATGGAGAACTACAGAACATCGCTTACCTTGACTCTCGTTTGAAAAAACGGATTCGGTGGTCTCGCCGGGTAGTTAAAACCAGGTATAACCTTTCGGCCACTTGGGTTCCATAATTTGGACTTTGGAGGTTTACTAGGAGCCGGATCGCGCGTCGCTCTGGCGTTGGCGTTTATCTTGGCGATACTCCATGGGTTCGGTTTATACTGCACAGTCTCCTCGTCGGCGGTACCGAAGAGCTGTTCAAGCTCTTTTGATGTCGAGTCCTCGGTCGTTGTCATTGTGGTAGGGATCGGAATGTGGCTAGGAGAATCATTGTCGTGGGTATCATTTAGCTGTAAATCGGTAGTCGCATCCGATAGGGATATATGAATTGAAGGTTCAGAGGTAGTGGTTAGCTCGTTGTCGTCATCGTCGCTGTCAAAGCCTGAACGAAGGTTAAACTGCCAGTGTGTCATGTCGGGTATTGTTTGTGGTGGCGAGGATCAGGTCCCATTTGCAATCGAGGTCACCATCGCGCCACACACGTCATGTGATCATCCACACTTGGGAATTGTCTATGTATAAACTCCAGACAAAAAAGTCCAACAATTCGATAGCGTACGACTAACGCAGGTCGTCTCTCTTTCACATATGAGAAAACATAAACTCTATACTCAAGTAGCCAGTCCGGTTCCGTTCACACCCATCTTCAAACTTGGTAACCTCGTACCCTCTCCGCCCGCCTCTTTCGCGTTCGAGATTCCGTTCCCCCAATCGGGAGATGAAGTCCCAACGGGGACGTCTCCAGCTGTACGTCTCTCGATCCCAGCACCGTTTCCTCTTCCCGCTCGTTCGAGCGATCCGTCTTCGAGTGCGTACGCCGGTTTCCATGTCGGCGCTTGACCGGGTCTAAGGATTTGGAGAGCGGGGTTTTTGAATGTGTTGTATGTCGAACCGAGGGATGTGTAGCTAGCCAGATATAAAATTTGGTTAAAGATGAAATTGGAAAAGAACTGAACGGAGCTTACCCCTCGTCGTACAAATAACAGTACGGAACTTGCAACTTGGGATGCCTCAGATAATCCCAAACATTCCCATACGACCAATTGATAATCGGATGCACACGCAAAAGCTGAGGCCACCCAGGATCACAGTGTTGCAAGAAATCAAGCTTGGCTAAACACCGAAACCAAAAACCTAAACCCCCTTGCCAACTAACAGCGTAATAGAACTCACCCCCATGCGGATCATTCCTCCTCGTCCCAACCAAAACAGCTTCAACCCCCTTCCCCTCATCCGCCTCCAAATAACTCTGCAACGCAACTTTCATCGATCCCTCGACCCGAACCAATCGTAGATCATACGCCCTGATACTCAATTCGACAAACTCTTCGACCGCGTCAAACGGGGACGGACACAGTACGTAGACCGATCGGATCGGAGGTGGGCGCGGCGAGATGGTGGCTAGCGGGGTTTTGAGTCGGAGAGGAGAAAGCGTTGCGTCCGAGTGCGAGGGGGATACGACTGCGCCGTCTGCTATCACCTTGTCTTCTTCGGGACATTTCGATCCGTACCCGATCCCGTCCAACGTTCGTCTTCGTAGCACTGCTGCGAGGAGGTGTAGTAGCACAGTACCTTAATCCAACATCAGCACTGTAAAGTAAAGGATAAGAAATAGAAGGAAATACATACAATCTTTACCCCCATTAAAGCTAATCGACAACTTGTCTAGACTAGGCAAGCGTATTCAACACAACTTCCACCATTCCCACACTCGAACTCACCCGTGAATGTCAAGTCCCCTATCGATCACCCCAATAGCCTCACGGAGCATCTCGCCCAACGCCGTATCCTCGGCCGCAACCTCGTACACAGCATCGAGCGAGGCGGGGTCAATCCATTCCGCACGGTTGTTCGGTCCGTTCATCGTTGACTCGGATGTCGTTCAGCTATAAGATCGTCAAAGGGCAGAAACTGGATGGATTATGTATAGGTAATAGTCGCCGGGGCCGAGTATAGAAACCCACACGTTCAGATCGTCATAGTCAGAAGCAGGGGCGCAACCCAAGTTCCGAAGATCACTGCACACCGCCAAGCGCCCAAAATAATCATTTTTATCAACTGTGAATCACAGTCGCTATGGGACGAGAGGACAAGAAATGCTGATTCTACACAATCCATAAATGAACAGAAATGCACACAGCAACACAAAACGACAGACAAAAATCAGCATACGGTGGAAAAGAAATTGGGCATGTACAGTATTAAGGGAAAGAGTGGCGCAGCATGAAAAGGTGCAGGGGCTATTAACGGATATGTTGCGTGGGTGAAAGAGATAGCTAGGGGTACAGAAGCTGTCTCGGCAAGAGCAGCAACCGGTACTACATGGTCAGGCACTTTATGATGACGATGCAGCAGCGTGCTCTGCCGGGTCCAGCCAACTCTCTTCGACAGTCGCCTTGACACGCCGAACATACTCTTTCATATTCTCGCGGTACAGTGCTGCAGCTTCAGCGTTCGCAGGGCTAAACAAATAAAAAAAAAACACATGTGGAACCGTTTAGCTTAGTCACGAAAGTCTCGCCCCTCCTCCCAGATGAGAGAGAGGGTTAGGTTTACGCACCTGTTGGGATTAGGGTCGTGCAGCAGACTTTGGATCGAGGTTAGAATGGCTGCTACGTCGTAGGTCGGGGACCACCTGCAGATCGTGGCGGGGTGTTAAAATCGAGTTTGTAAGCTCTAGCGGTAGAGAAGTAAGAGTAAAGCCTTCGCACCTGTTTTGCAGAATGTCAAGACAGAGTTCGCCATTGGCGTACACGTTCGGGTGGAACATTTTAGACAAGAATTTGACTGTCGGCGGCTTGTTGGGGTACGACTCGTCAAACGTGAGCACGAGTTTGAACGTCCCGTCCTCAAAGGGGGTCTCGGCTGAGCAAGCAATGAGTTTTTGGTATACTTGAAGAGCTGAAGAATAGAATATCTCACCTGGACCAAAGATGACTGCATTCCAGAGCATAATATTATCCGGGCATGGCGCGCCAGAAATGCCATCTGGCGGGTCAGAGGACAGCCTCTTAAAGTCGCGGATCAGACGGCGACGGCATGCAGTAGACTAGCCACACTAAGTCAGAAACTAATTATATTTATTTTTGTATATTCTCACCATCGTAACAAGCTGTTGGCAGACGACTCGAACAACGAGTTAAGCGAGAAGTGGACGTGGTGGTGAAGGTGTGGGGTATCACACCCGTCCAGAGGGTCACGTGCGGTGGTAACATCCCACCCAGCCGGCTGACTCATGATGCGCCTCTTTCTTCGAAGTGTTTCGTCTGATAAAATATGTCGATTTTGTGTCTTATCTATAGCCCAAGAAGGACGGAATCACAGACTATGCAATGATATTAATTCCCTCGTGCCCCAGTAATCAGATCACCCCTAGGAAAGGCAACGACCAACGCTGCGTTCTTTTCTCCCGTTCCGTGCACCCGCATCCACCGCCCCAACCGCGGCTCTTGTGCTAATCCCGCGATCAGCACAAGTTCGTCCCTCGCTCGACCGGTTGCGTCCGAGTTTTGTGTGGGTGTAGTTTCCCAGGTGCGTGTCAGGGCTGAATCTCGAGGTGGAGTGATGAGTTGGAGAGAGTTGATAAACCCGGGTGCTGGGATAGTGCTCAGGGCTGAGAATGAACGTGCTTTGTCGTCGAGTTTCCAGAGACGGATTGTGGAGTCGTATGAGCCTGTCATACACCGTGATATCAGTTGGAATGAGTCTGGTATAGTTGTTATATGCGTACCGGAGGCAAACAAGTCTCCATAGCGTACTGCTCCCAACGCCGTGATCCATCGAGGAGTCGCAACTACACCTTCGGACTCGGAAACATGCTCATGCATGCCATGTGCGAGAGGATGCGTAAACACTGGTTTCTTCTTAGATACCAACCAGAGACATATTGACCTGCAATAACCGTCAGCTAACAGTGCAGTGAACAAACAGACCAACTCACCCGCTGTCCCCACCACTAACAAACGTCGACTCATCCAACATAGCCACACAATCTATACTCCCCTCCAAAAACGACTTTCCCTTCTCTTTCTCCTTCTCCTTTCCCTTCGCCTTCCTCCCATTTGGCACCACCCCCACATCACCTTCCTCCTCCGCACCACTCGCTTCCTCCATCCCACCCTCCAGAACCTCCCTAAGCCTACTCCTCCCACCACCTCTAAACACCAACTGCGTCTCGTCCGCAATCTTCCAATACCGTAACGTCCGATCTCGCATCCCCGCGCTTACGGCTGTTTCTCCCAATAATGTATCCAACGATGCTGCTCCGTCTTGGTGTCCGAATAGGGTTTCGACGTATCCCATTACGCTGAGGTCGTGTAGTTTTATAGTTCTGTCGAGTGAGGCGGAGTAGAGCTGTAAGCTGTTCTTTCGAAAGGCAAGTGCCTGAACCCAGTATTAGTATATTAAATCCGAACCCGGAAGTGGTATACTCACCGTAACAGCATCCTTATGCCCCTCAAACACCTTCACAACCCGATCCTCCCTCACATCCCAAACCAAAATTCTCTTATCCCTTCCCCCACTCGCCAAATACCGCCCATCGAAACTCAAAGCGAGCGCCAACACCTCGTCCACATGTCCTTCCACGCCCGTCCCGACTCTTCCTTTTCCTTTTCCTTTTTTGCCTTGTGCAGAGTTAGCAGCAGAGACGATAATTTTAGGATATGTTTTGAGGTGGGTCATGGTTTGGAGGGAGAATTTAGTGATCGTGCCGTCTTTGGAGCCGGTGTAGAGGAGTGTTGCGTCGTCGGAGGCTATGGCTGATGTTATGGGGAGTCGTTGGCGGCGGGTGGAACGGGTGGGCGGGGATGTTGTGTTGAGCTAGTCGCGTGGAGCAATTAAGAGCGCATTTAGATCGAGGATGACACTGTTACTTGCCTTGTCAGCCAGGAATAAAGATATCTTCCCAGAGTGCTGTAACTAATTTCGAGTTGTTACTTGAAGTGTTATACAAGGTCCAGCTTTGTGCTCACAGTATCTTGTCGTAGCCTCGACGCCAACAGCTCCTTATCTATCTCAGCAGCGTCAACCTCGTCCCCAGCTGTACTAAACGTCGTCAACTCTAAATTAACATCAAATCCCAATAAACACTCACCAAGCTCCTTTCTTCGGTCCTCCAACACCATCTGCGCCAGCCTGAGCCTCTTCTCAGCTGGAGTTTCGCCCATATCTTCATCACCGCTCTCTCCAGGGTCTATCTCGTCCGCTCTGAGCTCCATATCCTCAATACCTCCCGCCTCCCCCGCATCCGAATCCGACAGCTCCTCATCCCGCTTTGAGCGCTTCACCCGACCATTAGCAGCAGCCTTTGAGCTCGACGGTTTCGACGCTGAAACATCCCGCTTTCGTTTCCTGACCTTGGACTTGCCAGAACTAAAGAACGCATCGGGCATGATTGTCAAGTACCAAAAACCGAAAATAAAGTTTCACAAAATTTAGTTGACGTAATCATTACCATCTCGGCGCTAAGCTAAATTTCCCTTTGCCAACACAACGCAACCACCACAGTGACAGACGACCCTACACTTAACCTTTTTACAACTTTTTAAAACTAGACTTGATTTGGTACCAATGGGAATGGAATATTATGACTAGCTCTGTAGTATCCTCCGCAGACGTTCCTGCCTGGGACACGACTCCAACCGTGCGCCCAACTTTACCCCACTCGCCGCAGCATGTTTATTAGTCTGCTCTTTCCTACCCTCTCTCCTCTCCTTTAGATAACTATCAAGAATGATCCGCGCTCGGTTCCGGATGATTGGGATGCGGACGACCCGGAGGAGGAATCTGCAAAGGAGATATGGGACCGTGCGTGAGTACTAAATTGGCGCTTGGTGTGTAGCTTGGCATGGGAGGTTCTGATATGGTGTTTATTGGTGAAGGAATACAGCGGCTCCAATGCCTCAAATTCAGATCTCGTCGCAATCGACGCTTCCACCCGTCTCAGCAATCATGCCGTCCATGCGAATCCTTCAACGGCCTAAATCTGCATCGCCCTCTCAAACCAGTCCAGCGACGACTCCGGGAACCAAGACGATGAAGGAGCGCGAGGCAGAGTACAAGGCTGCGCGAGAGCGGATCTTTGCGAATTCAGGCGGCGGCGGTGGGAGCAGTGGAAGTAGCAGTCGTGATGAGGGAAGTCCAACGCCCAAGAGGGGGATTTTGACTCGAGGACGGGGTGGGGCAAATGGGGGACAAGGGCAGCGGAGGGGTAGTCCTAGCTCGGTGGAGGGTGCTCCTGCGCCGAAGACAACTAGGGAGCCGCTTGGTCCCACTGAAGGAAGGGGTTTTGCTCCAAGGGGTCGGAGGGGTAGAGGCGGAGGGCCAAAGGAGTAATAGTGAAATAGACGAAGAATGCAGCTCTGAAACAGGATAAGACACGCCCAGCAAAGCAAGAATAAAAATTGAAACAAAAAAGCAAATACATATATAAAGCAATAACGACAATAAACTATCCACAATCCCGAATAAACACACGAACCGAAAACCAAAAACCGCATATCCGATCAACTCTTCATCGAACCCATCGAGTTCCAGAAAGAGTCATACGTCAACCCACCCTCGGCCCCGTTCCCATTTGCAGCCGCAGACATAGCAGACGCCTGCTCCGACGCATCAGGTATACGCGGACGACCTCGTTTCTTGGGTGACGTCCCACTAGGCGACGGTCGTACTTTTCCACCCGTACGAAGCCTCTCAACAGGTTGTGGCGTCCGAACGATCCCACCCGTGCGTGTCCGTTCTACAAACGGAGAGCGCTTGACTCCAGTCGGTTGAGCGGCTGCTGTCCAACTTGGAAGCGACGGCTGGGACAAGGGCCGAGAGGGGGTCGGTTCGGGTAAAGATGGTGACTCTGGTTTCGGTAGTGGTTGCGGTTGCGGCTGAGACGAGCTGGGTACGGGGGATTCGAGTTGGATTGATTGGGTGGAAGGGTCTTCGGCTGGAGCAGGTGGCTCCTCTTGCGATTCGGTAGGAGTGGCTACTGCCGTAGGCGGTGTACTCGGTCCTGCGATAGGCACGTCACTGGTACCCGGCCCTTCTGTTCGAGCCGCGGGTGGCTGGTACGTTGGTCGTGCCCGACTTAAATGAAAATATAAATTTTCGACCTCGTTAAGGCTTTGTCGAGTCTAATCCGTTAAAATGCTTATGAGTCATCTCAGTTTAGCCGTCAGACAAAGGTTTGAACATACCCATCCATAATCCACCTTGAGCCGAGCAAACTGTAACCGAGTCTTCAGCTGTCGGGATAACTGTCAATTTCAATCCAAAAATATTAACACTCATTAATTAACACCTAGGAGAGGCGCTAGGGGCTCACCTGCTGAGCCTTTGTCTTCTCCGCCTGCAACTTTGCCCGTTTCGTATACGCAGCATAAGTAGCCGCCATCACTCGTTCCTTCTCCTCTTCATTCTCCACTCCACTACCACCACCACTATTACCACCCTGAGACCCAGTCCTACGAAGATGTCCACCCGGAACGAGTTCCATCAACGCTTCAGCCGCAGCCATATTCACCAAGGTTTTTTAATAATTCAAAATAAACAAAAAGGTAAAACCAGATATCAAGATACTAGGAATCGCGAGGAGTAGGTCTATGAGAGCATGTGAGGAGAATCGAGGTTGTATGTGAGATCTAGTGGATCCGGATGGATGTTGAGAGATCAGGGGTGCGCGTAGAGATAGAGCCGAGACGAAGTCACGTGAGATGAAGGCCGCTTAGATTACCAAAGCCCTGTGGTGGCCACGCATGTGCAAACATTGAAGCAACCCCACCCACCACACCTACGCGGACCACATCTGGAACTACCGACCTGGAATCTGGTCTCAACGCTCTCCCGGTCGCTAGTGCTACTCGTGCAGCTACGCCAATTCATACCTCTACAGGAACTATCGACTCCCACCCGACTGATCCCTCAGACTCTGGAAGCCATTGTATTGCGGGCCAGCGCGGCAAGGAAATGTCCAGCAGCCAGCGCACACTTGATTCAGATTCATCAAATAATATTACGCCAGCCAATACTCCCACTATGGAGGCCATTATGAAAACTGAGCTACATGGCGCAGTGTTTCTTTACGAAGGTTTTTACGATGACTTCTTGGGAAGCGCGGTTCTGGAAATTCACAACAAGGTCAAAAAGTATATCAAGAGCAAAGTTTTAAAGCTCGAGGACTCCCAATGGTCTTTCGACAACAATCCATTTACTGTGGGCGACGAGAAGAAGACTTATGCTCCACTAGTGGAGCTTCTCAACGCTATCGGCCAAGCGGTATACAACGCGGATCATAATAATGGGGCCGATCAATTCCGTCGAGAATACCGACCTCTCAGCGACCAGCACAGCCAGCTTATGCGTAGTAATTATCCGAGTGACGCTGGAAAGAAGCCTGATCTCGTCAAGGCTAAACGTCCTGGTAAACACGCTGCACATTGGGGCGACGTCGAAATGGTTGTCGAATGCAAATCCCACAACACACAGGGAGATCAAAACGAGGCTTACCTGCAGCTTGCGCGATACGCCCGTGGCATTTTTTCCCACCAAATCTATCGCTTGCATGTCTTTGGCGTTGCTGTCTGTGGTCCAATTGTCACATTTGTTCGTTTCGACCGATCAGGACTGCTTCACTCACCGAACATTAACTTGTCGACCCCCGAAGGAGCCGACTCATTTGTACGCCATATGATCACTCTGCTCTCGCTCTCTGCGCTCGACTTTGGCTATGATCCTCAGTATACTTTCAAGCCCAAATCGGATGAACTGGACAAACAATCTGACACGCTCTTCGCCCTGGGCGGATGCCTACCCAGGGTGGTAAGCTCACTCTTGTGCCATCGAAAGTGCTGTCGTGGTCGAGCGACAATGGCTAGTTGCTTGGCTGCTGCTACCCTACTGGATGCTCAAACACAATCTTCGGCTGTCGAGTCTGACTTAGTCCGGCAATTCGTAAAACAGGAGATTGTACACAAAAGGATCTGGCGGCATGAGGAACGAACCGACGAGGGAACTACTCTGTGGCGATTTGAAGGAGTATTTGCGGTCTGCCAAGTGGTTGCTTTCCGGGACAACATCTACACAACAAAGATCAAATATCCTAGTCGCCTTCGTTATAGTCGCGCTGCACTGCATTTCATTCCTACGAGTACTACGCAAACTACCTCGGCTGTGACTTCAGCTTCAACTTCGGCGCACACAACTACGTCCGTAGAGTCGAATGCTGAAAGCGCGGAAATGTCGGATAGATCCGCTGAACCTGCCAGCAACTCTTCGGTAACGAAAAGCGAAACTGCGAACTTGCGATATGAACATCCTAGCAGTGCGACATCCGATGCGGACGCCGTGGATATGCAAGAGTCATTGAAATCAAGTGCAGACTTGTTGCGAGAGGTTCGTATTGCGAGCGATCTTCTCATGCCAAAGGGCAGGCCGCTATCTGACGCGCAGAGCGCGCTGCATGTGGCGTACGCGATGCATGATACAGTGTTAGGCGAGTCATACCACAACATTCCACATCATCGATGAGCTGACAACGTCCCGTTTAGGTATCATGGCATTCGCGGAAGTCGGCTTGCTTCCCTGTGATATCAGCGCATTCAACATCCTTCTCGTTAACCCCGAGGTTCACTATCATAGAACGGACGGCGAGTGGAATCGATCTGTGAAAGGGTCACTGGGGGACTTGGTCTGGAACAGTCTGTCGTCCCAGCGACTACCAGAACCGGATCCTGAGGCAACCAGCGTAACGATTACTGATAGGTACGTCAAAATCATTACTGGTTTGATTATCACTAATCCGTTGCGCGTATCACAGTCAAATGCGTCAGAACTTCATCTCTGAGCTTAAGCGAGGTCCGTATGCTGTCCTCTGTGATGTTGAGCACACGGTGAACGAGAGGCGATCGTCGGAAGAGATACATCGAGACCGAACAGTAAGCGCGCCTTTTATCGTTTCGATCGCAAACAATGTAACCCAATCGTATTACCCAGGGCACGCCAGCCTTCATCTCTGCCCAGTTGCTTATGAACCCCGTCGGTGACGAGCCCCCCGTTGGTCGCAGTTTTATCCACGACCTCGAGTCTCTGATGTGGGTGCTGATATGGGTAGTCGCCCACCAGACCCCGGGCGAAATGAACGCTGAAGCGCGCAAGTTCGTCCGAGAGCTCTCTCAACACGATTTGGACGCGCTGGGTCGTTTCAAGGCGAACTTTATCAGGGGCTATCTTGACGCTGGCGCAAAGATATCTGGATTCGGCAACACGTGGTCGACGAAACTTGCACCCACCATCAAAAAACTAGCGTTTTTTTTCGCTCATTTCCTCTACTACACCAAATCTGATTCGGACGGTCCTAGTCCCAGAGATCCTAGCGACGCACCATTCTTCCCCCTGGCTGCTGAATTTGTAGAGTTCGACCGTGAGTATGACTCTGAAGAGCAGCGCAGGTTGAAGATACATCTCGACTATATGAAAGAGAATTGGGGGAGGACGTTCATGTACATCCTGTATCAATTTAACCAGGCTATTCGCGATCTTTCTAGGACCGAACAGCCAATCATTCTTTCGAGAGTCTAGGTTCATTTTGTCTCCTTATCATTTATGCATGTGTGTAGTCGGTTTTCTCTGTATACAGTGCCTTCCTTTGACCCTACCCGTGATCTATGTACCAGTAGCCCAAGAACATGCTAAAAAGTCTGTCGCTAGTCAGTGTGACGGCTCTTCAAAAACAGTCTTGAGTTATACATGTTTTCTGTTGTGGCAACAATTCAAATATGCTGAGACTGCAATGCCGCCAGAAGGGTACCCGCGCGCAAGAGAGATCGGTTTGGGCGGGGAGAATACAGGTCACATTTCAGACCGGAGTCCCTGCCGAATTCACAATACCCATGAGCCTGATGAACCATGAGGAGAAAGGTGCGCAACGAATAGAACGCCATACTGTAGTGTATTGATATTAATTATGGTCACATTGATATGCATATATGTAGAACACATCCAGGCTATGTCTATATAAGGATAGAGAGATTACAGTAACCAAACGCTAAACAATTGCAAGGTCGACATGCTCTTCTTGAGAAAGTTCGCGAATCGAATAGTGGAACAAACCCAAGAAATACATGAAAGATTTCCATCGTTTCTGCTCCATATACTCGAGATGTTTCTGAAGATTGCGCTGCACTTCGTCGTCATCCTCATTATAGTCAAAGTCTGCGAATTCGGCATCTAGCGTGGAAGGTGCGTCATTAGAGTTTCCAGGGCCAAAAGCCTTCGTCTTTGTCTTCGTGGGATAGAGGAAATGGGCAAAAAAAGCGGCCATTTTCTGGATTATGGGAGCAAGTTTCGTCGACCACGTGTTGCCAAACTGAGATATTGTTGCGTTGACGTCCAGATAGCCCCTGATGAAGTTCACCTTAAAACGGCCCAACGCGTCCAATTCGTATTGAGAGAGCTCCCGGACGAACTTGCGCGCTTCAGCGTTCATTTCGCTCGGGCTCTGGTGGGCGGCTACCCATATCAGCACCCACATCAGAGACTCGAGGTCGTGGATAAAACTGCGACCAACGGGGGGCTCGTCGCCAATGGGATCCATAAGCAACTGAGCAGAGATGAAGGCTGGCGTGCCCTAGGTAGCACCGCATGGTTACATTTCCTGCGACCGAAACGATAAAAGGCGCGCTTACTGTTCGGTCTCGATGTATCTCTCCCGGCGACCGCCTCTCGTTTACTGTGTGCTCAACGTCACAGAGGACGGCATAAGGGCCTCGCTTGAGCTTATCGACGAATCCCTGGCGCATTTGGCTGCAAGATGTAAACAAACCGGCGTAGTTAAGCCGGAAACAATTTCAGCTTACCTATCGGTAATCACCATATTGGTTGCACCAGGCTTTTCTTCTGGTAGCGGCTGGGACGATAGACTGTTCCAGGTCAAGTCTCCTAGTGACCCTTCCACGGGCCGATTCCACTCGCCGTTAGTTCCTTGATAGTGAACCTCGGGGTTAACGAGGAGGATGTTGAATGCGCTGATATCACAGTGAAGCAAGCCAGCCTCCGCGAACGCCATGATACCTGAACGGGACGTTGTTAGCTCATCCAGGATAGGCGGGGGGTGGTATGACTCACCTAAAAGTGTGTCATGCATCGCGTACGCCACGTGCAAGGCGCTCTGCGCGTCGGACAGCGGCCTGCCCTTGGGCATGAGAAGATCGCTCGCAATCCGAACCTCTCGCAATAAGTCGGTGTGTGATTTCAGCAGCTCCGGCGCATCCGTGTCGCCCATATCAGACGTCGCACTGCTAGAATGTCCAGATTGCGAGCTCTCAGTTTCGCTCTGTGCTACCGAAGAGTCGCTGGGAGGTCCAGTGGGTTTACTCGATACTTCGGCGCTCTCGGTATTTGACTCTGCGGTCGTGGTTGTGTGTGTCGAAGTCGAAGTCGAAGCTGAAGTGACAGTCGAAGTAGTCTGCATGGCGCTCGTAGGAATGAAATATGATGCCGCGCGACTATAACGAAGGCGGCTAGGATATTTGACCTTTGTTGTATGGACATTGTCCCAGAAAGCAATCACTTGACACACCCCAAATACCCCCCTAAATCGTTGCAGAGTAGTTCCCTCAGCGGTTCGCTCCTCATGCCGCCAGATCTTCTTGTGTGCTATCTCCTGGTTTGCGAACCGCCGGACCAAGTCAGACTCAGCAGCCGAAAAATAAACTTGAGTATCGGCCGGACTAGTAGCGGCCAAACAACTAGCCATTGTCGCTCGACCACGACAGCACTTTCGATGGCACAAGAGTGAGCTTACTATCCTGGGTAGATATCCATCCAGAGCAAGAAGCGTGTCGGACCGTTTGTCTGATTTATCCGGTTTGGGCTCGAAAGTATACCGAGGGTCATAGCCAAAGTCGAGCGCAGAGAGCGAGAGCAGAGAGATCATATGGTGCACGAACGCGTCGGCTCCTTCGGAAGTCGATAAGTCAATGTCTGGCGAGTGCAGCAGTCCTGATCGATCGAAACGAACGAACGTGACGGTTGGACCACATACAGCAACGCCGAAGACATGCAAGCGATAGATTTGGTGGGAAAAAATTCCACGGGCGTATCGTGCGAGCTGCAGGTAAGCCTCGTTTTGGTCTCCCTGTGTGTTGTGGGATTTGCATTCGACAACCATTTCGACGTCGCC
>WSTJ01000985.1:0-16035 GCA_019623705.1 Ceratobasidium sp. 428
ACTCACCATGTGTCCGGGATGCTCCTAGTTTGCCAGTGACGTAAGGAGCAATGGGAATTTGACCGGATATTTGGGTTACGTACTTCTGAACGACTCGAGCTTTGATTATCCGAGGCAATGCGATGCAAGTCTGCGGGTACAGAAGGCGGGAGTCAATCCGGCTTGATATTCACCCAAAATCCGGCTGCATTCTTTTCCTTTAACACCCTGTATTGTCGGCTAGGTGCTCAAACTCGGTTAGGTCGGGGCTCGCAAGACGCGAGTGAAATGTAGAATTCAAAAATGCCGATAGCGATAGGGGTAACCAGCTGCGGGTGAGTGGCCGGTATCAGTTGATCCAAGAAACACTGAAAACGCAACGCTTGGTCAGCAAAGTTATCAGATATGGAGGAAAACTTAGATGATATCATGATGGTTGAGCCCTGGCCCGGAGTGAATGTTAACGACCAGTCAAAGTCACCTGGAGAACGCCAAAAGCGTCTCTTGTAGAGACTAGCGATAACACCAAAATGAAGACAGATAGATCTATAGTGGCTCAATATCTCACATGAAGGCCGAGCCTTGAGGAACAATATTTGCTCAAGGTTCTGGTGAGGTCCATCAATGATCGCTCGAGAATTACGAAGCGCAAAAGCAAGCAAACGAGGCAGATGTGGTGCAGGCTAGTTGTTTCCGAAGGGATGCTCCCGCGGCGCGATGATCGGAACCACACCCGTGAATATCTGCTTCCGCGACACGGATCACGCTAGCCCGTATGCTTATAGGCTCTCATCCCTCCCCTAATCTCTATCGACCCAAGTCTAAATCAGACAGAAGTACCTAAACTCCTGGAGCGGTTTGAACAGGGCTCTCATATAATGAGGTTATTTTATACCATTCATTTACTCTAACTAACAATCCTGGCCCTGTTACGATTCCTATCCGCATTTAGCCGGCTACCTACTCCTTAAAGTTCTCAGTGTACTTTCTCTATTTATCTTAGAGCTCTCTTGTCTTCCATCCTATTTTCAAAACGGGTCCCCTCCAGATGGATTTGCAATTGGACTGTATTCACATTACTTTAGGTAGCGTTCACTTGGACTCGGCGGGTAGGTAGAAAATAATCCCAATCCATATATGCAGATAGGCTGTTCAGAGCGTGTGAGTGCGTTGTCCACATGAAGTATTTGATCGCTAGACTACACTATGGGACCGCCGGGAAGATAGAGTGCCACGCCTAAACAACCAACAAACAAATAAGCCTGATAAGCACTCAAGGCGCGGGAAGAATACACAAACCGGGAAACGACCGGGACGAGCGACTGTGAACTCTGGATGCTGACGGTGTTGGCAGAGCCATGGGAGTGTCCCCTCACGTAAGCCTTCTGCCCCCTTCACTCGAGCGTAGGCAAAACGCTCCCTCAACGTCTCAACAAAATTATGCCAATTTCGGACCTCTGGGTCCCGAGCGGTTCCGGCTAGTGCCCACAGGAAGTGATCGCGACACTGGGGCTCATAAGAGCCAAGAGATGACTCATATGCTGTCTCATGAGCTCCACTAGAACTGAAAGTGATATATATCGGTACATCCGGAGACAAGCCATCCTGTACCCCTTGAGCGTGATTGAAGTCTGTAATCCGCACACCCTGTTCCGCAAAACCTCCAGAAAAACAGGTTGCAATAATTGAGAGAACGATAACTCCTGGTTTAGCGTGCGACCGAATGGTTTGGTTCCAGTCGTCGGCACCGATGGTGTTTGACGGAGATATTGGCGGGATCATCGCCGGAGATGTGCCGTACTTGTGAGAGTGACCGGTAAAAACAATAGCGCGAACATCTCCTGGGAACGCAGTGCTCAAGAACGTAGCGACTCTATCCAGAACATCTTCTCGACTGAAAGCCTCTTGAGTCATGGTCTGAACTGAGTACCCGCGCCCTTGAAAAGTTAATCTCAGGTCCCTAACATCATTTTCAGTCCCGGATAGGGGCTCGTATGTTGCTGAAGCAACGCTGAGTTGAGTGCTGGCTCTCCTGTTTGCATCCTGGTAATTGCTTCCTATGATGAGCAATTTTCGTTCGACGTATAATGGAGCAGTCTTCCACGAGTCTACGGTTGATTGTGTTTGTTCTCTCGCGTGAGAGGAGAAATAGGATGCAAGAAAGTCCAGACTTGAGAGTCCTCGGAAGGTGGCGTCAAAAGGAGTCGGTTCTCGAATGAAATAGGGGGAGCTTTGGCTTCGCGTCTCAGATTCGGATGTGACGGTCGTAGGTGATTCAACCAAGGTACCACCTGGGCTTATAATCGCTGTAAGGTCCGGATTATACGCTTGGACTTGATGATGGCCAACCCTTGGTATAATAATTGGAGTGGGTACTCTTCGGAGTGGGGTAGACGAGCGACGTGAATCGGATATGCCAGGTATTGATGGTACTTGAACACTGCTGTCAGGAGTACGCGATCTTGTCACGACTACAGGATAAACGCGCAAGTTACATTGGTCAGATTATGGCGCCAGCTGGATATCTTAGATACACATACCATCTACCTGATTTGGAAGTTCCCCGTCCTCGATGGGGCTTGGTGATGCAAGTACGTTATGCCATCGTATACCCCTCCGGTTGCGAGTGGTAGAATCTAGAGGCACCGGCGATATAAGTGAGTTTGAAACCGTTGCTTGTAGCGAGATGGTGTTTGTCTCTCGGTTTGAAGGTGCTGAGGCTGCGCAAAAGGCTTATTTTCAAATTCCTCGCCGAACTTGATGTAAACTTACCTGCGTCTGTCGCTCTCTCACCACTTATGTTCAAGTGATGTATCATCCTCGTCCATCGACCTTTAGATCTTATGTCCGGGTTGACACTACTAATGGTAGGCTGTGTCTCCGCGGAGCGCGTAGCGGGAGTGTCCGGGGCGATGTTTGGCGGCATGAGGTATTGTGATCGTCTGGTGTTAAGAACACTTGCTTTCACCGGGCTCGGAATAGTCAGAAATGTGAGGGGGGAAGTGTCTCATCGCTATGGCTGTCGGTCCGGAGGTGAAGGTAAGGTAGGCCGGAGCACTGCACGAGCTTAAGCCTTCAGCTGGGGTACAACAGACACGTGGATATCGTCAGTAGCATCCTCAGCCTTATTGGGCTCATTTTAATCGAGTAGTCAACCGACCGCCTAGGATAACTGAAAAGAGATAGCCTAAGGCACGCCTTCTCGGGATAGATGACGAACTTATGATTGTGGGACTACGTTCTCGGAAACGAAGTGCGCCTATAGCTTTCAACATGATAGTTGCATTATATGATTCCATCGAACTAGAATACATCAGCTAGCGGAGTTCCGCGAGTGGAACTTCTTCGGCTCATTTCAGGAATGTCAAGTCGACGGAGTGGAGCCAAAGATAGGAGCATAATTGATAGGAGACAATATCACCGAGAGGAAACCATTCAAGTGACGATACCAGCGTGTTAAGGGCTGGAACAAACTAACATAGCCTCTCGGATCTAGCAGTGCAGCTCGCTAGCAGAACTAGAAACTTCTCTTCCTCATCTAGGAGAGATTGCGTGGCAACGAAGAGCCCAAGAAGCCTTGCACCTCACATACCCTAAGCATTGAAGCGGATCAAGAGCAAAAGCAGCAAGAACTGATACTAGCAGACTTAGGAGATCAATATCATTTGCAGGAGCAAACAGGTTGTCCAGTTCCTGAGACAGAAAAAAGCTGGACTTCAGGCGTGATGAAAATAAAAGCTCTAAGCATATATTGATGTGGATTCAAGTAAGTACGTCGTCGAGGAAGTGCGCGACACAGGGATGAGCACGAGGAGAATGGTCGCAAGTGAAACGGGCACGTGGTGTGTTTGCGCCACTATAAGCGCCTCGGCAATCGGGCGGGTTGGGCTAATTTGATCATTCATGGAGTGAGTACGCGAACTACGGGGAGTGCCTGTGGGCATTAGATCTCTTGGGAGGAATCAGCGCGGCATATAGGAGCAGAGCGATAAGTAACAGACCGGAAATCTCTAATCAAGTATGGTTTTTTGCAACTGGTGGATAAAATATCGTAAATGCTGATACTAGTACATTACGTCAAATTCATGTGCTGCGTGCATGATGAAAGACGAACATGAGAAGTGGTGCATCCAGAAGCGAAAAAATTATTTATTCAGGACAAGTACCTAGAATTAACAACGAAAATTCAAATAATTCGTCTGGGTCACAGTACCCCTTGAGGATAATTCGTTAGAACGACCCCGCGGCGAGGAGAGGATGCAGTTGATCGTTATTTCAACAATTCTTCAACAATTCTATCGTCTGGGATCTTTGGGACATTTGCACCACGATAGTTCAGGCGACGCAACACGTCAATCTGCGTGAATTGTAAGTTAAACGAACAATATCACTCGGGCTCTAGGTCACATACCACTTTGCTACGCTCGAATCCTAAAGATTCAAACTGATCTACATGAGCACGCTCAAGTCCTGCAATAGCAATCTCGTCGCGGGCGCCACTTGTAGGGGCGACAACGCTACTTCCTGTTTACCAGTCTAGTGATAGGCTTGAAACGTCCTGATATGTCGTCGCTTACCCGATTGAGCCGATTTATCAGCCCGGTTGCCAGAAGAGGGTGCTCCAGCGTAGATCTCTGCCCAGTACCTCGCCGTATCGTTGAAAGATGATCGAGAGGTTAGGTAGTGTTTCGCAACTGAAGAACGGATGGTTTTGTTATTGTTAGTCAATGATCGAGAGACAAAGCGAGACCTTACCTTCGGCATCCTGAGGATCGTCTGGTTCGGGACTACACAGAAGGCTTTGGAGAGAAATAAGAGTGGATTTGAGGGTAAGGACGGGGGACCAGGCGTCTTTTAATATGTCGAGACATATAGCACCCTAACTCGCAAGCAATCAGGCAAATAGAACACACAGACGTAGCAGACTCACAGATGCGGATGATACATTGGGGTGGTATACTTTTCTGTTTCTACTGTCAGCCGTTGCCAGACGCTTTTGGCGGGCAACTTCCTCACGTTATGAACTTCATCTTCACCGGCTGGAAAGGGTATCCATCAGGTATGACTATGTCCTGGTATTTCATGTTATTATATTGATTATGTACTTTCGAAAGGCTACGTACGACTTGGTATTTTCCACCCTGATAAGGTGTATCTTCTGGACCTGGAAAGGACCCACACAAATGAAAGGGACTGTCGTCGATGAGGTCAATAGATATCTTTGAGGTTTTATCATTTTTGCAATCTAAATCTTTTCAGTTGGCTACTATTATGTATGAGTGATCGAGAACGTACCGGCGATTTCCTTGTTTACGCGTCGTAGTCGGGCATCCATGGTGGTTGGTCAAAGAGCTTATGTTTTAGCACGTGACCTGCTCTGATCAATCAGCGACGTTGTGCGCAAACAAACCGTCAAGTTGCTGACCAACGGCTTCATCCTATCTCAACCACCATGTCTGCCCTCCCTGTATGGCCACCCTCGTTAAAGGAAACCCAACTTGAAGAGTTGACTGGTCTTGCCTCCACTTGGGCGCTTTCTCATGGTCTTGTGTACCTGCCCGTTTCACCACAGGAGCGAGGAGCGGCTATCCATGCGCCTTTCACTCTTCTGCCAACGCCTTTTCCCAAACTATTGTACGAAAAATCTCAGCGAATTCAGAAGGCTTACAATGTATTGTACTCTCGTATAGCGTTAGACACAGAATTTCTTGACTTGGTTATGGGGGACCACGGAGGTGTTGCAGATGTCGATCAATTCACCCAGAATCTCTGGAAAACCTGGAAAAGCGTGAGAGACTTACCAAATCAGCAAGTAAGTTGGTGTATCGCCGGTTTTATCTAGACCTTTCGTGGTCTGACGTTTCTAGACTCTTCACCTCGGCCTCTTCCGATCTGATTACATGTTGAATGAAGATTCCAACGGCAACCTAGATATAAAACAAGTAGAATTTAACACAATATCATCTTCTTTTGGGCCGCTCTCACATCAAGTGTCCACACTTCATAGGTATGAGATCAGCCGCCATTTTCCTTAGCAGCTGTTTGCTCAAAATGATATTGAACAGATATCTTTTGGCCGCGACAAACTACTTTGGCGTGTCACCATACCTACAAAATGAGAACTTGCCTCCGAACGAGACACGATATGGGCTTACCGAAGGAATTGCTGCCGCTCACAGAGCATACAACGACCCCACGTGCGCAAATCCTAACTAGGCTAGAAATCTCGCTTACACTTCCTATAGAGCAAAGGTGTTATTTGTAGTTCAACCTAATGAACGAAACGTATTCGATCAGCGGTGGTTAGAATACGATCTATTAGAGCGGTACGCAATATCCTATCAGCTCTCTGACATCCGTATTGAGTAATCATGACTCTGATATGTCAGACACGGGGTGTCAGTAATTAGACAAACACTGGAAGAACTCGCCGCTAACGCATCACTGGGCGAAAACTCCAATCTTGTAATAAATTCGACGGTCACTTCGGACCGTCCGCCTTTCGCAATCTCGGTTATCTATTTTCGAGCTACATACACCCCCAACGACTTCAAATCTCCGGTTGATTGGGCCACACGTGCTCTGCTTGAGAGAAGTCGGGCTATCAAATGCCCCTCTCTGCCTTTACAGCTCGCCGGAGGCAAAATGATTCAAGCACTTTTAGCGGCCCCGGGTGTTTTAGAGCGATTTATTGGCCGGAACGAAGAGGAGAACAATTGGATTGGCGAACTTCGGGATAGTTGGATGGAAATGTGGCCCTTGGCATCATCCCGGCAAACATCCGAATTCATTGCTTCACTCCACACTGTCGAAACATCCGTTACGACAAACCCAGCACCCTCGGCTGGCCGGACCGGGCTTGCACGTGCCGCTGACCAACATCTTAACCTTGTGCTGAAGCCTCAGCGTGAGGGAGGAGGAAATAATGTGTACCGCGACTCAATCCCTGTGTTCCTCAAGGGATTGGAGTCTAATTTAGACGAAGCTCGGGCATGGATTGCAATGGAACTGATTAAGCCCCCCGTATCAGGGAGCGAAAACTACCTAGTCGCAGCAGGTAGTGCCAAAGCTATCAAAAAGGAGGTGGTCAGTGAGCTTGGGGTGTTCAGTTGGTCCCTATTTGGCGCGCCGGATCAATCAACTCTGGAGAAGACTGTTGGCTATTTGGTTCGGACCAAGGGCCGAGAGAGCGACGAAGGGGGAGTGGCGGTTGGCTACTCTGTTATTGACAGCTTACTGCTGATATGACTGCAAGGAAGTTAGGTTGTCTTCCGCATCTGTTTCGCCCCTATCAAAAGCTAATTTACCAGCGCCTTGCTAGCAGGAATGTTAAGCTGTTGGACACGCGTTGATTTGTACAACTTGAAATTAAGGTGTCGTCGCAAAACATGCCTTTTTTCGTCACAAATGCTCTGCTTAATCCGAACAAAGTTGCTTTCTTGGTCGTGGCAAAGACGCGCGCCCATCGGTACGCATATAGCCGCTTATTGATACTGCGATAGTCTTTCACTATGATGAGCGCTGGCGACAAACATGCCTTATACGCGTTGACGCCGTGAGGATGCAGTCAGCTTGACCTCACGCACGCAAAGATATAACATGCGCCAGGCGTGGAGTGCTATCCCACAGCCTCCCCTAGCGAGTTATCCCCTCACCGTTGCCACTATGCTTCACGCGGAAATAGAACGTCTTTTTTTGAGAAGCAAACCTTACAACAAAGATGTTGTAACCCCCGCTCGGGCTCGTCATCACCCTGGCGGCGCGTTGGAGTCGGCGATGAGAGTGAGACGGGCGTCAAACACTCAAAGCGCAGGTAACGCGTTCGACCAAGTCCAAGATTCATCATGTGAGATTGACCGATTACCCGTTAATAGTTTTGGCTCTTAGTAATTTGGCATCTGCAGTAATTTTTGCGCCTAATCCCGGAGCGACATACTCGAATCAGCCAGCCCCTTCTGCTCGGAGCTCACCAGGGCCTCGAGATTCAAGCTGGATGCCAGCGAACTTATTTGTTGAGGAACATAACACTCAAATTTTGTCCAGCACGGACGATAGTGAGTTTCTTCATGGCCTCTCCGCCTTTAGATTCTGACCTTGTCAAAGCACCTGACGACGAACCCAGCTACTCTCGTCAAGCACCAACTCCAGCTCCCGTGGCAGAGCTCTATGATTTCAGGCATCTCGATCGGGACCCGTCCTTGCACCCAGCCACAGGTTCATTTGCTCCAGGTTCTGAGCCTGCATTGTGCGACTCTCCAGGATCGATTGCTGGATACGAGGGCTCATACGTGAACAATAGCCGGCGCACCTTGGGCGCTATATTGGGCGAGATGGACTATCCAAACCACGATTATCTTGCAACTAGCAGGGCTGGTACCTGGTCTAATTCATCGACTCCCACCGATGATCAATCGCTCGACACACAACAACCATACCGATCTGCTGCGCAAGTCTCATACCCGCGCTGCTATTGATATCTGGAACCCTTTCACAACTCAGAGATATAACTCGAGCACGTGTTGTATCAGTATACCCTTCCCATGCACATGCCGTGTTCACATGCCAGATGTTTGCTACATGGACGGTCTCAAACGGATTTTAGTTGTAATATTCCTATTGTTCAATGTATGCCTGAAGCGAATACCTGTCAAACATAACGAAGCCTGTTACTCCAATGGTATGGAGCTGAGCCTTCTTGCACAGCAACGTGCCTCCCCTGTTTGCAAACCGTGAGGGCTCCATGAGTCCAATTAGTTTGACATAATTCGGCCTATAACAACCGGAGCGCTACACAACGCAGCCCACCTTCGCCTTGTCTCTTCAATCCTAACCTCATCATGCCTTTGACCATCAACCGACGTCGCCCTAGATCAAATAGCAATATTGAATCAAACTGGGTGGAGGTCGAGTCATCTGAATATGCGCTAGACCGCACTATGTCCCCACTTGCCCTAGGTCCTGATGGAGGGGCAGGCGCCGATTTTTCTCTTCAGGACGAGATCGCCCCAAATACCAATCGTAACAGCTCTTCAAGCACTAGCAGCACAGTGCGAGAACCTGTGCCCCGGCTTGAGATAGAGAGCAGGCCGGAGACTGCGCACACAGACCGTGGTGGTGAGCTCAGGTCTCACAACGCTTGTAAGCTCTTGACAACGTGTTTTGCCGGAATATATGCGTTTAATGTTAAAAGCGTCATGGATCGCAGTTGTCTGGGCAAACAGAATCGCATCTGCGATTGCATCTACACCGCCCTGCCAGGTGCAGGATCACAACGAGGTCGATGCCTCCCGAATCAGTTGGCAAATGGTATCGCCAATGTCCGATAGATCTTCGCGCGGGGAGTTCAATTACGTGATAAGTAGTAAGTCGATATCATCTATACACTTCTATGAGACTTATGTTTGCTCCACAGCGTCACAGGACGGTTCTGTCATCTCATCTCCGTGCGATGAAGCGAATACTCCCACACAGGCCGAGTTGCCTGGTCTTCAGAGCCGACCCGCCGAGCCCAGTTCCCCTCTGTCCTCAGAAGGAACAATTGATAGCCCAATGTCTTCGTGTTTCGACCCACCTACTTCAAATACCATATGGGAATACGCAATAAACTACCCGGAGCTGTTGAACATGAGGACGTTGGATACAATCCTGGAGGACGAGGACCACCAGTCAGTGTACAATAGAGCGGACGAAGACCAGTCGAGCCCACCTCTCAGCGCATGCAGTGAGACATCACAATGTACCTTCTATACAGCGAGAGTCGTTTTGGACTCGCCAAGTGTGCACCCACGGCTGAGCTTGTGCGTGCCTCGCTAATGAAGACAAGTTTTGCTCAAGATTTTAGAGTTGATATTACTCCGGTTTGCAAAAGGGTTCGCCAAGCGCCGAAAAAGTTTGTCGCTCGGTTGGGAGCGCTGAGAACGAAAATCCATTTTACTCGATGATTCTAGTCGTAGACTACGAGATAAGGGCACTTTCGTACTCATATCGATTTCGCGCATCGATTGACAGATACCATGTATAAAAATACGAAGTAGTTACAAAACTAGCTATTTTACTAAAATGTGTGAATCCACATTCAAATACAAAGAAGAGGAGCTGATTTTTTGCAAAAGCAATCATTGAGGTGTCTAGAAGTCTCATTACGAGCCGCTAAGCTTTACGCTTATTCTAGCATGAGATAGTCAGGGGGGAGGGGTTCAGGGGTCAACAAGTGCGTGTATCTGGCCTACAACGAGCCCACTGCGTCCCTTGATTGGCACAATTATAGAAGTAGTTAGAAAGAACTATTTTGAGAGCTTTCAAAGCTGTCGCTTATCTTGTTGTTGCAGTACTGCGACTTTTCGCAAAATAACTAAGTTCTTGATTACCACGTATTTTTGTATATGGTATCTTTCAATCGATGCGCAAAATCGATATGAGTACGAACGTGCCCTTATCTCGTAGTCTACGACTAGAATCATCGAGTAAAATGGATTTTCGTTCTCAGCGCTCCCAACCGAGCGACAAACTTTTTCGGCGCTTGGCGAACCCTTTTGCAAACCGGAGTAACACAGCTGAAACAATAGAATTTACGGTGTGTATGATTCAGCCATGCCTAAATTGACGATTAAAGCTCTGCCGATAGAGTCGAATCAGTCAAAGAAATATGTATGAGTCGTATTTTTAGCGACCTGAAGCCTAGCCAGTTTATTTCCTAAACATCAACTGAGGCGTCAAAGTCATCCTCGCCAATACGAGGTCCAACTCGACGGACATAATGAGTTTTAATTGGGTGCTATATTACGGAATCCCTCCTTGTTGTGTTTGAGTTTGACGCTGACGCCGCCAGCGCCGTGTGTGGTGGACCTCACCGGTTACTTTCATTACCACCGAACGAAGGGGATGTAATCACCACTAAAGGCGACACAAGCATGACTATCCCCTGGTTTGCGAGTACGACTCGCGAGTC
The DNA here is from genome assembly GCA_019623705.1 of Ceratobasidium sp. 428. NCBI lineage: Eukaryota > Fungi > Basidiomycota > Agaricomycetes > Cantharellales > Ceratobasidiaceae > Ceratobasidium > Ceratobasidium sp. 428. Next base: position 10,928 of record WSTJ01000985.1, read on the forward strand.
GGAAGGATATGATTCCCCGAGTAATTCGACAAGGTGTACAATAAGGGACGATAGGTGTGAAGAAAAAGACAATGCACGACGTTAGGCATTGGCACGACATAGTCATGGCCGCCAGGCGCGAGTTGACCGCGTTGTTACACGTACCCCGGATTTTACTGCTCAACCTTGCGCATACAGTACAGAAGATGGTGCTGAAGACGCACCCTTATTCATCAGACAAGCAATGATTCGGGGTTGCCACCCGCGCCCAGACTTGCTCACCTTGGGTGGCTAAAACTAGCATACACCGAGTCTTACGAAGTGCTGCGAATCCTGTGGAAAACACGCGCATATACTCACTCACTACTATCGGATGACGTGTTCCAGCGCAGGTAAGTTAAGCATATCAATTGTCTCGTGCATAACAATCATTTTCCGATATGCTTGGCGGCTTTTAATCGCGTAACAGAGGAAGGACAGGAGCGAAGGGATAACTTTCACAAATGAGAACACTATTCACTATGTTGCAATGTAGCTACATTTACTTAGGTTGAGTTGGGTATGGTTCCCCAATGAACACAGTTTTAAGAGCCTGAATTGAAGGAGTAAAGAAATATTCTCCGCCTCGTGCGATAATGAAATCATATGGAAGCGCCAGAGATGTGCCATTTTGCTTGCCCAAGGTGTGACGCGGACCACCATTATTCTGCCCAACAAGTGGATCGAATCCAGCTTTAACGTTCTTGTGTCTTGGAAAGTCCACAATGTTGGCCCAGTCTAGTAGGTGATAAGAAAGTCAATACGACAAGTGATGCTGGCGGTAATAAAACTTGACATCTACCTATCTGAATGTGCCGGAACCCATCTTTCGTCATATCGCTCTGATAACACACGAAAGCGAGGCCACGCTCCGTCGCTGTTTTGTGTGTTTGCTCCTCTTCCGCGCCGACCTCTATAAGCATCTAATCAACAATCATAATTTCAGATGCACGAGAGGATTGCTTACCCGGGCCGTAAGGGATACCCGTTCTGTTGATACGCGTCGGCTCCCTCCTTTCCTCTCTAATGTCCGTACGTGGGCGAGTTTTGCGTATATGCGCAGAGTAAGGACAGTTGGCCTGGCCTTCGTCTCCCGGGTCTGTCGGATAATTAAAGTTGTTATTTTCCTCCTTGGTCGCATACTTTGGGTCCGGTTCAAGCGGGCTTCGCTCGATTGGAACTCCTAACACGTCATTGCACAAGTATAAGTTTGTATGTTGCGGTGATCATGAGTCAAACCTGCCATTTTTCCAGCGTCCAAAGAAGCGTGATCCTAGCAGCTCGTGGCCCAATATGGGAGGGAGCTTAGGGTCAATGTAGGTATGGTTTTCGTCCAGAAACCTATGAAACTCGGGAACAAGTTGTTCCAGCTGGCGAAAGACCATGAAGCTTCCTTCATACATCCAAACAGGTCTATTTGGAACCATATCCCCTTTTTGCCCGGTGAGAATAATACCTGAAAGAATTTCAGACCTGGGTCTTGCAGATCACGACAACTACGCAATACGCGCCTGGCTCAACAACTCCTTGCCCGGGCAAGGGGTCGACTACACCTTTGATGGCTGGGTTGGATATCCCATCCAGCCTTCGGTCGATGTATAAGCGAATCTGAATAAACATGTATAAAAAACACCCACCATCCGAAATGTTCGTGGCCCTATGACGCCATTCAAAATCAGCTCAGCTCAAGCTGCACTAGGAGTAATACTAACCCTATAATCGCCATCGCGCACCTTTCCGTTGAGCCTGTGGACCACTGTGACTGATTCACCTAAAGCTTCCAAAGCTTCATCTACTTTTTCATTTGCCGTCTCAAGTGATTCCCCCGCAGCAAGCATTACACCGTCAATCCGTTTGAAATAGCCAGGGTGCCAATCAGGTCGGAATTTCCCTTCATCGTCTGAGGTACCTTTATCTCCCAGAGCCTGAGAATCAGCTCGTTGGCCTTTCGAGAAGTTAGGGTCTCCAAGGTTATCCGATATCCCAAGAGCGTCGATGCCCCGCTGTGAAAAGGAGATGTTGAGCAGTCCGAGTTTCATCAGTTTTCCTGGTGACTCCTGCTTAAATTTAACAATTTTTTTGTGCGCGTGGTGAACATCATCGCTGGAACTAATTGACAGAGACGGGAGAGCCTCTTTGAATTTGGCTATGTCCGCCAGAAATCCCCATAAGTGCAGTTCAAAGGGGGGCGATGTCGGCACCTACCCGGATGCGTGATGGTAAAAAGCACAAAATGCTCGTGATTCTTCTGGAGACCGAAACTGAGAGTATATGACGTGAGTTGTTGAGATTGACAAGCGTTTCAAGTGACTTACATGACGTCACCTTGAACATTTTTGAGGTCTACGAGACCATCGGGGGTAGGTAGAGGGATTTGAGTCATGACAGTTAGCACGAGGTTCGTGAGCTGGGACCTTGTCTGGCCTCGGTCAAAGAGCACATCATCTTATACAGAAATGTTCGGACCAGACGAGCGCTCAGGAAACATATAAAGGGATTGCATCAGATAGCATGTCACGGAGCTAGAGTATCCGTGCTCGGAGTAAACTCCCGCGATGCATCCAGTCCCTAAATGAGTAAGATCAAGACCACGCGACTGTGTGTTCTAAGTAAGTGACGCCGGTGCCTGCGTTCTTTTCTTGCCATCACATTTGATGCAAGTCTGAAAAAGGTGACGGAGCTCCAGGTGACTAGCGGAGGTCGTTATGCGACCCACGGCTACTATGGACCGATACTAACTTGTGTGCCTCAATTCAAGATAGGGGCTGGATAGCTGTGATAGCACCCGAGTGCAATGGCACATGCGTTGAGAGAGTTGCCATTGAAGAATATCTGATTGACATTTGAATGGCTAAGACTCGGAGGTAAGCTCCCCGGAATACACTCGTAGCGCACTGCACTCAAGATTGACATGGTTCGATGTACAGCGGGATCTCCGTCGAGCAACTCCCTCTTGACGAGTATATGATCGATGTTTGAATGACGGAGAATTGGGGGTAAGTTCTTCAATACGTTCTGCAATAGAAATCCCACTATACTTCAACCACCCAACAAAAAGCGCCTTGAGATGCATTCGTGCCCTTGTACAATGGGTGGGAGACATCGGAAGAGAAAGATAGGTTTCGCAGGTGTCGTACATATCTAGTTCTGGAGCTGTTGCTGAGAGCACGCTTTTAGGATCAGTCCGTGACTAACACGGCGTCTAATAAGACCATCCGTTGTAAAGTCGCGCCATCGACATTTAGCGACAAGTCTTATTGCAAAACCATCATCGCAGCTCGAAGACAACAAAGTGACCTTGCATTATGCGGAAAAGTAAATCTATCGCAGTATCTATTTTCAATAAGCGGCGGACTTCACGTTTAGATCGTATCATGAAGCAGGCCCCGTTAAGATTCGACCTACCCGGCAATTTAAGCACCTCTGAGCATCACAGTTATATCACGCTCTTCACAAGCTATTTGTGTTCAAGGTATGAGTACCACGAGTACACAAAGAGAGATTATTGTCAAGGCGAACAAGTTTCGCAAGCACTGGCTTGTCGGCTCCGTTCGGTTGGCTGGGGCCGAGTATACGCATATAGAGAGGTAGGCGAATGGTTATGCTTGGTCTATCCAAACTCCTCCAAGCTACCAGCTCAGTAAACTTAGAGTGAGCTAACGAACCAAACTATTCAGTATGGTATTGCCCAAGGATTTCAGTTCTGACTTCCCAAGGGAGCGACCACGTGACCACACTACTGTATATGCTTTCAGTATTTTCCAGAAATTTGAAGATTAGCCAACAAATACCAGTAAATGGAGCGCTATTGGCCTCAGAATTACTGACTCACCACGTCCAAGCGCTCTAAATAGACTAGAATGCTCCATAATCGATAACATTTCATTTCATTTCAGCTGTAAACGCTCCAAACCTAATCAAAACATAGTACATCTAACGAAGCGACGAACTTGACGGACACCATTCCGATCAGAGACCACCTATATCTACTCGAGCTCCGATCCTCGACCATCACTACATAACGCACCACCAACGCATATACCCCGCCCACACCTAATCCTTCAACAAATCCGTCTTCCACCCCAACTCCTCAGTCTTCGCACCTCCCTCCCGTCCATTAACCCTCGACAAATCCCTCGCTTTAAACTCTTGCAACGCAGCCCACGCACGTCCGCTCGCAATACTTTCCCTCGCCAGTCGCACGCCCGAGGGATAATCGTCTGCCAGTCCTGCGACGACTAGAAGCGCCGACGCGTTGAGTAGGACAAAGTCTAGAATCGCTTGTCGGTTCACGGTTGGATTTGTTGCTGCTGATGGTGTAGGAGTGATGTCGTCGTATGTAGGTGGGGTGTAGTTGGGAGAAGCGGGGTTGAGCAGGTCGATTAGGATTTGGGCGTTTGCTTCGGGCGAGGCGCCTGCGACGGAGCTTAGAGGATGTGTTTTGAGCTCGAAATGAGATGGATGGAGTGTAGTCGTTTTGATATCTCCGTTCTCAAGCGACCATGCCTATCCACACACACCACAATCAATCTTTCAAATAACTCCGAACACAAAAACCACAAACTCACCCAAGTCCCACCAGCAATACTAATCTCATCCAAACTCTCCATCCCACAAACCACAAGCGCCCTCCGCACACCCATTCCCCTTAGCGCCTCTGCAAAGACCGGACCCAACTCGCGCGCATAAACCCCGAGAATCATCCGGCTCGGTTGGGCGGGGTTGACGAGCGGACCGAGGACGTTGAAGATGGTGCGGAATGGAAGGGCTTTGCGGACCGGTGCGAGGGATGTTAGGGCCGGGTGGTGGTGCGCTGCGAGGAGAAATGTGAATGGTGCGTTTGGGAGAGGTGGGGATGATGCTGGGGGTGGTGTTAGTGGGCAACCGAGCGCGAGGAGGATGTCGGCTGAGCCGGAGGAGGATGTAGATGCTTTATTTCCGTGCTAAACATGAAATGATTCACGCATAAGTATGAACAAATTGATAGATCAACATACCTTGACGACTCGCGCGCCCGCACCAGCCGCAACAATCGCCGCAGTCGTAGACACATTAAACGTATTATGTCCGTCTCCTCCAGTACCGACAAT
>WSTJ01000986.1:0-16031 GCA_019623705.1 Ceratobasidium sp. 428
AACGATGCCCGGCTCGGAGTCGCCACTGGCGCGAGCACGGCGATGGGAGGGATCAGGTGCGAGGCCGTATGGGGAGGAACGGCAGGCGTGGCCGTAGGAAGAACTGTAGTAGGCCCGACCGATTGAGGAGCTAGATCTGCCTCGAGTTCGCCTTCTCCATCATCGTCTCCGTCTCCGTCTGCACTTTGCATAGTCACATCGCCGTTCGTCGGAGCTGGTACCGGTGCACCTTGTGTAGAAGGGGCTGCAACGAGGGCTTGTTGAGTTGGGGGTTGAATCGAAGCATAGACTGAGGGATCTGGCAGAGTGGCAGAGCTCGACGTGCGGCGTTTTGGGGTGTAAAGTCCTTGGGCTTGAAGTTCACGCTCGCGAGCGCGGCGGGCACGTTGACCGAGTTGGCGCGCAGATAGGCCTTGGTCGCCTTGGTCGTTTGTCTGGACCATAGTTAGCGGAATATCGGCGAGGCGGGGCACATGGTTCTCCAAGTGAGGTTGAGGAGGCGCAAAGACGGGGGCGCTGGCTCCATTGTCCGGTGACTTTGCAAACGTCTGAACTACTGGAGCGGCGGCAGGAGGTGCCGGCGGAAGATTGGCAGACGGCTGAGACACTGGGGTCTGCAAAGGTTCGAGGGGAGCGTTCGGAGCGTCAGCGACTGGGGTCATCGTCACGTCTTCGGTCTGCGCCTGTGGACTGGAATGAAGCGGGGAAAGTGGACGAGTTATATGCGCCGGAGAACTTGAAACGGGCGATTGGACGCTCGGTCTATGTTACGTAGTCAATGACAAGGCTATACTCGAGACAGGAGGATGGTATTGCTTACCCCTCGTGATTTGGAGCATCAGTCTGCTTTACGTTCGAAATAATCGAATCGGCGACTTGTTTCTGGGTAAATTACACAAATATGAGGTGGGCTACTTGTTAGACCTAGTGGCGCTATGGGGAGCTTACCGAGGCGGGTGCTGTGGTCTGGTCGGGGACGGTGGGAGCGTCATCGGTGCTCATGACCACATCGAGCGCTGGGGGCCCGGATAAATCACGGGGCGCGGGTTCGGGATTGATGTCGGCGGCGGTGGCCATGATGTTGGCGAGCAGAGAGAGAAATATTTTGCAGGGGAGTCGCGGCGATTGAGGGGGGACAGATCCGCGAGCGCGCGATGGAGGATCGAATGTCGTCGGGTTAAATCTCGAAGAACGACACTAGACCTAGACAAATATCCTGTTATATATAAGGGCACGTGTCAGTCGGAGATTGAAATATTGTGAAGACTAAGGACAGGTGGAACGTAGTAGTGGACGAGAAACAACAGACATATGATAATGCCATAGATCTCTCAACCTACATTGGGTTATTGGTCATATACCGCGATCATGTACCCTGCACATGTGGTACTCGGGCGAGCGCCATATGTACCTCACTTGTCAACGATATTACAGAATGTTGCGAGCACCTCGCGTACTTAATCTCAAGGCTCAACACCGGTCGTGTGCTTCAGTAAGTCCGGTTTAGGAAGTTTCCAAATCAGGCATCTGAGTTTCAACTTTGATACTGTATTGACGACATATCCGCTTCAGGTATAGCCATATTTTACATCAACCCAGCGCTTCCCTCGTCAGGGTCTGCGTGACCTGCGAGCCCTGCCCGCAAGTTGTGGTTTCCCCCCCCTCCCCGATGGGCTCGACTGTGCTCCCAGTGAGTGCTGGCTAGGTGATATTTAGCAAAAACTTACGATGGTGTGTAGAATGCGTTTGAGGACCAGCTCAAGGTGGTCGTTACGGCCAAGCGGCTGTCCAGCTCCAAAATGACAGCACTTACAGAGCTCGCGGTGGAGAACATGCAGGTGAGTCATCTAGTAGCGGCAAGACGGCATAGTTAAACAGTAAATTTCAAGTCGGACACAGAGATGATATCGCTTATGTACCGCCTACACAAGACCCTCCCCGCCCCGAACAAGGTCTCAAGTTTGTATGTGTTCGATGCGATCGCCCGCGCGGCTCATAGGCAGAAAACAAAGAATAATCTAGTCGCCGACTTGAACAGCAGCGTCGGAAACGCAGCGTCATTTCTCGTTCGGCTCGAGGGGGTGTTGGATGGGTTGGTGGAAGACATGATAACCCACGGACCAGCACCGGAAGGCAAGGTTAGTCCTATTTACTTATCTTACATACTTAGGAGCGATCTCTGTCCAAGTATCCGGCTACTTGGCACACTATTGCCTTCCTATCGCGCACTTTACACGTGTCCTCTATCTGTTTGTCGGATGTCGGACATCTAACCTGCAGACCGATGTTGGACCACACTAGTCTGTAACATCTGGCCTCTCCGATTGGCCCGCTGCGATCGCTCGCACAACTGACGCGGTATATCCCGGACGACGCGCCATCCAAAATGATGTTCTACGCGCGGGTTGTATCACCTCGCTTTGTGCTGTGTTTTGTTGTACGATCATCTTACTAGCCAAGCCACGTGCGGGTTCAAAACACGTATCGTCTCGAGGTCGGTTTCGGGAACCTGACAAATACATGTTTTATACAGGAAAAAACACGTAAAGTGTTGGATATATGGACGAGGGAGGGCACGTTCCCCGCGCGCGTACTGACGCGTCTGTCAGAGAGGGTAAAACAGGGAGATCACCCATCGTACAACTCACAAGGTGCTTATACTTGTTCATTCATGTTTGCTAAGTACTTGCCCCTTTTGCAATTCATTATCGTTTGCCCCACCCTGGCATGATTGTTGTGAATAAGGAACTGAGGACAAACGGTTTGATATATTTTATAGGTGCAATAAACACCCAGCCCCCGCCCCTGCCGGCGATAAATACCGCTGTAGCGCCGTTGCAACAGACAGAGCAGCAGCCTCCGTCGACCCCGAGTGCAAATGGGATTGCGTCGCTCCCGCCAGCTATTCTCGCGCTCCTGGGCGCTGTACCCACCACACCTGCCTCGTAAGTCAAAAATTAACCCCCCTTACCTCAAGTTTTAATCTATCTCTTGTTATTTAGGGCACAGCCCCCGCCGGTACCGGTTGCTGCCTCGCCGCAGGCGCCACCAGCTCCTCAGCCGTTCACGCTCGACCCAACACAGCTAGCGCTCATCAACCACCTCACGGCCCAAGCAACTCCAACCCCGGTCTTGGGTGTTCAGTCCCCGCCACCGACAAATAATCACTTCTCGGATCCTGTCAGACGATACAGCTCGGACAACGGGAATGGAAACGGGGACGGTCCAGACCGCTATCTCCGTAGCCCGCGTTCGCGCTCAAGGTCACGCTCGAGATCGAGGTCTCCGGGACGTTGGCGTGACGGAGGTCGATTCCGGGGTAGGGATAGAGACAGAGATAGAGATCGAGCGCCGCGGGGTGGAGGTCGATTCAGAGACAGAGATCGAGACAGAGGTGGGCCGCCTAGGTTTCGGGACCGTCGCGCTCGACGGTCGAGGTCTCCGCCTGGCTGGGATCGTGATCGAGACCGGGACCGGTTTGGAAGTGGAGGAGGGAATGCGGGGGAGCGGTTTGTGGGTCATGCGAATGGCGGTGGCGGCAGCGACGGTGGTGAACGCGTAGGGAGTGGTCGGGCGCCGTTACCTGGTGCGGGTGAGGAGGGGAAAGACGAGTTTGGCCGGGATGTGCGAGACGGTGACGAAGATACGACGCCAATGCAGACACCGGTTGAGGAAACGAGTCATTTTACGCCTTCTTCGGCCGTTGCGCCTATACCCAAGGTCGACTCTACTCCTGCCATTGCTCCCGTTGCTACTCAGAATCAAACTCAAGCCCAAGGAGGTCTGGCCATGCTTGATATGACCACGTTTGACTTTACGAATCCTGCTTCGTGGACAAAGCTTGCAGTTGCGTGGGAGCAGACGTATGGGCGTTCGCCGAGTCAGGAGGAAATGATGGCCTTTATATCTGGTGGGATGGGCGATGGCGTGAGCGCTGGAGGAGGTGGAGGCGCAGAAGCAGATCAATGGGACCAGTCTCAACCTCAGTCCGGCTGGGGTGATGGTGGAGGGCGAGGAAGAGGAAGAGGGCGCGGAAGAGGAGGGTGGCAGTCTCGAGGAGGTGGGGGTGGGAGCGGGTTCAGAGGTCGAGGCCGTGGACGCGGGCGAGGTGGACATGGAGGATACGGTGGAGGTGGAGGGTATGGAGATGGTGGCGGAGGGGAATATGGAGGGTTTGGGTACGGGGGAGGCGGAGGCGGAGGTGGGGACTCGGATGCTGTTGTACTTGGAGGTGGGGGTGGAGACGTTGATATGGGGGGATACTCTGCATACAACCATTCTGGTCAAAATGGGAGCGGGGACGGACATGGATTTGGTGGTGCAAATAGTAACTATGGTGGCGCAGAAGACAACAGCTATGATGGCGCAGCTGCTCCCGCCGCCACTCCTACCTCGAGTGGTGGAGGCGGGATGAAAAAAGTCGATGGGAAATGGATTTGGTCAAAAAATTGAGATTTCTTTGAATTGTGTCCTATCTGTACTCCCCACTCATTTTCTTCCTCTCTTCTCTCGGTTGTGTAGTTCCGTTCGTTCGTGGTTTAGGTTTCGTCACTAGTGTACACTAGTTTTTTTCTTTTTTGGATGGTTACTTAAACACGACATTTGGCCTGCCGTGATCTGAAACGCATATAGGATGGATCTTCGATATAAGCGAGCTATCCAAGATATTTTTGACCAGTTCCGCTGTTGGCTTTGGGCATTGGTACAGTCGTTCACGAGGACCAAGTGCGGCCGCGCCGCGCAGGTCGAACCTCTTAGGTGTTCCGACGTGCCGAACGGATCCTGCGCTCTAAGAGTACAAAATCTATAGGAGGTTGGACAGGTATGTCGACATCTGTTGATTGCCGTCCAAGATCCTTTTTACCGCGGAGAGAGCATCTGGAGTATAAAAGGTAGATTTATTTCATTTCTCATAAGAGCTTATACCTCCCCCTAACCCCCCCAACCCCTCCCATCCATTCCAATTACACCCAAAATGGCTGCCGCCTCAGTTTCTCTGCCACCCGCTAGCGTCAAATCGGTGGGCGCACCTTCTGTTCGATCTGCTCCCTTGTTTGTTCCACGGCCTGCTAGCGTCAAGTCGTCAGCGCCTTCTGCTCAACCTATATTCTGCGCTGTACAGAAAGATTGTTCACTTGAGATGTTGAGCACGCATGTACATTCGGTCGTTGTCGACGGGATGAACGTGTTTTATCGCCAGGCGGGCAAAGCTGGGCGACCTGTTATTTTGCTTTTGCATGGTGGGATTGCGTCGTCGTTTCAGTTTAGGCAGCTTATGCCGTTGTTGGCTCGAGAATTCGTGAGTCTCATCGAACCTTTCCTACTGCATCATGACTTACGGAATGGCTATACGCAGTATGTCATCGCGCCCGACCTCCCCGGTCATGGATTCACAAAACCAATCGCGTCTCGATCCGAGCCATACAAATACACTTTTGCTTCGCTCGCAAAAACGCTCACCGCGTTTGTCGATCATCTGAAACTCACGTCTTACGCGCTTTACCTATTCGATTTCGGCGCGGCCGTCGGATGGAGACTCGCTCTCGCCCACCCAGAGCGCGTCACAGCCATCGTAGCCCAAGCCGGGAACGCGTACGTCGAAGGACTGGGTAAAGCATGGGAGCCGGTACGTGCGCTCTGGGCCGATTTGGAGTCTGATAGGCCTGTGCAGAAGCACGAGTATACGTACAAAAAGGCCTCCAGTCGTTCTCAGGCTCAGGCGACGGACGTTAAATATGCGACATATCTACCTCGACAGCTTTCTGTCAAGACTGAATCCGAGGAAGAAGCGGAAGATATCGCGTTGACGGGTACGGCGGCGGACAAGTTCCGGCTTTTACGCGCTGCGGTGTTGAGTCCGGACGGTGTGCGCTGGGTGTACTCGCATGGGTCGGGCGCGCACGGGAACGGACGTATGATTTCGCCCGAGTCGCACATGTTCGAGTCGGCTTTGCTCTCTCAGGAGCCTGCGCGGGGCGATATCCATCTCGGTCTGCTCGCAGACTATCGAACCACCGTGCGGATGTATCCGCTCTTTCAACGGTACTTGCGCGAGTGGGCTCCGCGCGTGTTGGCTATTTGGGGATCACGCGATGCGTTCTTGGACCCGGTTGGAGCGAGGATGTATACGAGAGATGTGCCGGATGCTCAGACCCTTGTGTTGGACGCTGGACATTTTGTGTTGGAGACGCATGTGGAGGAGGTTGCGGTTGCTGTGACCAAGTTTGTGCTGATGTTGTGAGTTGGGTGTATGCGTTCTGGACTTGTCATATGATTATGAGTTTTTGTGCTGAAACAACTATGAATTTGTATGCCTGGATGTCTTTGTATATGTTGCAACGATTATGTGATTTATGGCATTATTTCAAAACTTTACGCAATACTCTAAACAAATTTTTGGCTTGAGGTAATCGCTCCTATGGCTACGCGAGTTGAAAGACTTGAGCGCTTTGACTTGACTCGTCTGAACGTAAGCGTGGATTACGGTGATTCTCCCCGGCGGTTACGACCGATCGTAAGACTAAGCCTGGTATATTTAGATCTGTATTTCCATGACCCGAAATGTACGAAATCCGGCAAGGCCAAGAGCAAAACGCACAGCAAGCATCATTTCGCAGTACAGCCAACACGGACCGTCCATCGCAAGAGACCAGTGCAATCATCCGTTATCGGAGTCTTGGGTTAGTTGTATGCGGCTAGACAACTCGCTCGACGGGCGTTATGACTTATTCTTGGCGAAAAAAAGGTACCGAGCAAACGGAAGCATAGCCACGAACCCTGACGACGACAGGTCCTTTTGGTAAACGAAATAAAACCCCCCGGGTCTGGTCTTTTTCATTCATCACCTCAGCCTCAATCGTCCGTGCTCCCCGCCCCCACCGCTCATTAAAAAGCCCCCCTACGCTCGCTCATTTGGGCACGCACCTCGTATCATACATTTTCTTCTTGACATTTTAGTACTCCCCCTTTTTTGAGAGATGTTGTCCTCGTCTAAGGTTGCGGTTGCTGCGATTGTCGCGACTGTTGCTGGTGTGGTTAGCGCGGCGCCCAACCCGTGAGTTTTTCTATCTTTTGTTGCTGAGAGAGTTGTTATTTATGTGTTTTGTAGAACGGAGCCGTCTTCAACCTCTGTGTTCAACGTTGGCGGGGACTGCACAATCAAGTGGGATGTTGACGCAGTATGTACATCAACGATAAACGCGTGATAAACTTGCTGATAATTCGATTACAGACAGGAAAGTGGAAACAGATGAACATCCAGCTCATGACTGGCGACAACTGGAACATGATTCCCGTTACCAGTACGTCTTTAGCGCCCTCCCCCTGCCAAGGGCTTTGAATGCTCACGGTTAATTTTTTCACAGCCGTCGCGCAGAACATTGATGCAACCGACGCGACCAAGAATACGTTCACCTATACTTGCCCTGAGGTTACTCCGACGTCGGCCATTTACTTCTACCAGTTCTCGTCCCCCGCCAACGCGACCGACTTGCTATGGACTACCCGCTGGACTGTAAGTGTCTTACTTGGTTTGATTATTCTGTGCATCTGATTGGGCTATGTAGATGGCAGGACCCAATGGCGAGACCACGCCCCCGACTGAGACCACACAACCTGATGGCCAGAAGATCGCTTGGGGCAAGGGAGCGCTCGTCGATCCCTCGACGGCTGTTCCTCCCCCTGCTTACCTCGGTGGAAACCAAGCTGCTAGCAGCACGGGCACCGCTTCCGGTTCTGTTGCTGTTAGTTCTACTGCTGTAGTCACCACCCCCGTAGCGACATCCACCCCTGCTGGTACTTCGGCAGGAGCTTCCATGTCCACTGCTCGCACAACCCCCGTTAGCTCCGCTGGCGGTTCATCCAGGGCCAGTGTGACTGGTAGCGCGACGGGAACCGCGGCCTCTGGCGCGCCCTCTGCCAACGCTGCTCTCGGTGGTGCTGCGCCAGGTGTAATGGCCGTTGTCGGTGCCTTGTTCGCTGCTGTTGGGATGGTCTAATTTTGGGAGTTTTTTGGGCTGGACATTATCTATTTTACATTCAGTTTGGATATTTGGGACGAGTCGTTTTCTATAAGTTAGATCATTCGCTCACGGCATGTTTACGCAATATACGTTGCAACATTATACCTTCAATCTTCTCATCGTGTGAGCCTACAGGAGTGAGACATAAATAACTCGGGTAACAGCCCGGCGTTTATGATGAATTATGCCACGACACTCAGGGTCCGCAGTCGTGTAACTTAGCCTCGAGCTCTGGGAGCTGAGAGCTTACAGAACTTCAACCACTATGGCAGTCGCGTACGAACTGCCAGCGTTTTCAAAAGAGGCCGTGACGAACACGGCCTCGCTGTTGCGCATTGTCGTGCTCGTGTTCATCTCGGGCGCGGCGATTGCGTCGCGTCTGTTTGCTGTCATCAACTTTGAGAGTATTATCCACGAATTGTACGTGTCATTTTCGTTGAATTTTCGAGTTTTTGAGTTAATGTTTCTGCTTGTAGTGACCCGTGGTTCAACTAGTGAGTATTGGGTTCTCGTCGGCTACGAATGGGAATAGTCTTTGATGCGTGGGGCTAATGCGCATACGTGTGTTTTCAGTCGTGCGACCAAGGTACTTGCGAAGGATGGGTTCTATGTGCGTTTCTTTCTATTTCTCGCCTTCCTCTTGGCGTGGTTTCGCCGTTGAGCTTGAAATTCGAGCTCGTTTAAGCTAAATAAAGCCATGACGAAACGGCCTTCTTAACCACCTAAATTCCGTATTTCTCACAAGCTGCGAGCTAACATCCTGCACACAGGAATTCTGGAACTGGTTCGATCCTACAGCATGGTACCCACTCGGCCGTGTCGTTGGTGGGACCATCTACCCCGGTCTGATGGCAACTAGCGGTGTTATCTACAACTTTCTCCACGCGCTGCACCTCCCGGTCGACATTCGCAACATTTGTGTAATGCTCGCTCCCGGATTCAGCGCGCTCACGGCCTATGCGACATACCTGTACGTGCACATCTCCCACGATACGTGTCTAGCATAACCTATTTTTGGGATTCCCTAGGTTCACCAAAGAAATGAAGGACGAGTCCGCCGGTCTGTTGGCCGCCATCTTTATCGGTATCGCTCCGGGCTACATCTCCCGCTCCGTCGCCGGCTCATACGACAACGAAGCGATCGCGATCTTCCTGCTCATGTTCACCTTTTACCTCTGGATCCGCGCGCTCAAGCAAGGTTCCGCCTTTTTCGGCACGCTCGCGGCGATTTTCTACTTTTACATGGTCGCTGCGTGGGGAGGGTACGCGTTTATCACGAATATGATCCCGCTGCATGCGCTCGCGTTGATTTTCATGGGTCGGTATTCGAGTCGGTTGTATGTTGGTTATTCGAGCTGGTATGCGATTGGGACGTTGGCGAGTATGCAGGTGCCGTTTGTTGGGTTCCAGCCGGTTCGGACGAGTGAGCATATGGGTGCACTCGGTGGGTTTTGGTTGTGTTGTTTTTGAGGAGATTGGTTGGACTGAGTTTTGGATTAGGTGTCTTTGGTCTCTTGCAACTCATCGCGTTCTCTGAACTCGTCCGTTCGCATCTCCCGACTAAACAGTTCAAGCTCATCCTCCGCACCTCTCTCGTCGCCGCTTTCCTCCTCGGCGGCGGCGCACTCATGTTCCTCACCATGAAAGGCTGGATCGCGCCCTGGACCGGCCGTTTCTACTCGCTCTGGGACACGTCCTACGCCAAGATCCACATCCCGATCATCGCCTCGGTATCTGAACATCAACCGACGGCCTGGCCCGCGTTCTTTATGGACCTCAACTTTTTGATCTTCATCTTCCCGGTCGGCGTGGTGCTGTGCTTCCGCGAGTTGCGCGACGAGCATGTGTTTGTGATCATATATGCGGTCGTCGCGAGTTATTTCGCCGGAGTCATGGTCCGGTTGATGTTGACGCTTACGCCTGTCGTGTGTATTTCGGCCGCGATGGCGATTTCGACTTTGCTCGATACGTATATCGATCCCGAGGAGCCTGATGCGCCCGCTGAGCCTACCGCCAAGGACGCCACACCTTCCGACACGAACAACAAGCCTGCTTCCAAGCGGACCGGCAAGAAGACTGGTGTCTGGGGCCTCGATACGCGTCTGGCTGTTGTAGGCAATACTGTATTCTTGATGCTCGTGTTTGTGCTGCACTGCACGTGGGTCACTAGCAACGCGTACTCGTCACCTTCGGTCGTACTCGCGTCGCGTGGACCGGATGGGAGCCAGAACATTATCGATGATTTCCGTGAGGCGTATTATTGGCTCAGGATGAACACGCCCGAGACGAGTGTTGTGGCGAGCTGGTGGGATTATGGGTATCAGATTGCGGGTATGGCGGACAGGCCGACGTTGGTTGATAACAATACGTGGAACAACAGTGAGTAAAACGTGGCGCCTTGTTGCTGGGGATACTGGTGTTGATATTTCGCTTTTTTTCAGCTCATATCGCGACCGTTGGAAAGATCATGGCTTCGCCCGAAGAGAAAGCGTACCCGATCCTGCGCAAGCACGACGTCGACTATGTGCTCGTCATCTTTGGCGGTCTGCTCGGATACTCTGGCGACGATATCAACAAGTTCTTGTGGATGGTCCGTATCGCACAGGGTATCTGGCCCGATGAGATTCGCGAGTCGGCGTTCTTTACTGCGCGTGGGGAGTACAAGGTCGACGATCAGGCGAGTGTTGCGATGAAGGAGAGTGTGATGTACAAGACGAGTTATTACCGGTTAGTCCTATTTTTGTGTTCTAGGTGACGGTTTGAGCTAAATGGTGTTGGGTTTTAGTTTCTCTGAGTTGTATGCTGGAAATCCGGCGACGGATCGTGTGCGCAACCAGCAGCTTCCTCGCCAGGGCCCGACGCTCGATTACCTCGAGGAAGCGTTTACGTCGGAAAATTGGATCGTGCGTTCCCTTTTCCTTTTCCTCTTGTCCTCCCAATTAGATGCTTACCATTATCTTTTCAGGTCCGTATCTACCAAGTGAAAAAAGAAGACCCGCTCGGACGGGATCACAAGGCTGCAAACGCGTTTGTGGGCGGGAAGAAGCGTAAACGTACGAGGCCGGTGAGCAGGAGGAAGATACTTGCAGAGGAACACTAGAGTGGTGTAGGCGCTAAAAAAAATCACTTTGTGTAATATGATCTGGACGTCGATCTTTGTTCTATCCGTGTGAGCTTGGGTTTCTGCTTTGTCGGTATCTTGTGGTTCAGCAAGTGATTGTAGGCGAAATGGTGGTGCAAATTGGGTGTCCGGTGGTAATGGTATACAATTTAGAGACAGATTTATACAAAATTTGGGACATCTAGTCTACTTCGCGTGGCGGTTGTTCTATTTCGAGGGAGTGGAGTTAATGCCACTTCATGTTGAGCATTGCTCGATCTCTTCGTATCCCGTAAAGTGCCCTTTTGACTTTCTTCATCGCCAAACTCGTAAAGCGAGATAATGATCCGGCTAGAGACGACGCTCGATAAACCTGAGTATATTCTGGGTAGGTGTATGCGTAGTTAGGTAAGATACTACGAAGCCAAGAGAAGAGAAATGGTACAGACCCAGATACGTTCGCCGCTGCACTGATGTTGGGGTTGGTATTTCCAAGACAGGAAAAGAGCGAAATGCCAAGTAGGACAATAAAGTATTGTGCAGCGCTGTAGTATCAGAGCGGGATAGTAGTACAACATTATAGACGAGTAGGATAGTCAATGTATGCGTGATGTTTGATACAAATAGACTGTAAGCTGGAGCGAATGCGTGTTGAAAACCAATGACTTACTTTTCAGCTAGCTTCTGAGTCAATGCAGTCGTTCCGAGATCTTTTCTCAACCTGTACACTCTCCAAAGGGTCAGAGAAAACACGGTTGACTCGTATGTCAACGGCACAACGTAGATGGACCAAGTATACAAGGGTAGAAGAATTATGCATCCTGACAGAACCTCTGGAACTACGAGATAGTAGTAATTGTTAATCACTCGTAGTAAAACGTGAACTACCCATTGTCCGTACCTGGGTTTACCATATACAAAGCTTTCTGTGTTTATATGGCTAGTTTAGAAACTCGGCGCGGCACTCTGGGGCTGGAAAGTAGGACTTACATCTGTCAAAACCTTTACTAGCAACGCTGAGACAATTACATTACATGCAAGACCGGGTGATAGGAGCCTTGAAAAGTGTTGACTAAGATATCCAACTTGCTTGGTTTGAGTAACCTCACCATAGTACCCATCTATGCAACGGTCAACAATACTTAGTGTGGACGCGATTTGGCCTCTCTCACCTTTGGTTATACAACGCCCAACATCGCACAAGCATAACGGCTAAATCAGTTACAAGGGTTTAAGTGGATTAACTGTGTAGGTTTTCACACCCTTACCACAAACGATAGTTGCCTGTCCTACCGTCGCATAAGCATAAAACATCACAGTTCTTTTGCACCTGTAACGGGATTAATTAGCCTAGAAACAGTTCGGGTCCTAGCACCGCTTACATCTAATTAGGTGGTGAGCTTGATGATTCATGAAACGATGATCGTATGGAAACTTACGAACCTGAGGTTCCAGGGAGTGTGAGAACAAAAATACTAGACTCCCATGTCAGTTCGGGCCGTGTAATTAAGCTCTCCAGGCACATACAAGGCAAAGATGACCTTGTATTACTAGGGATAAGCATATTTCCGCAGGCAACGTACATGTGGCCCTCACCAAAGGAATACAATTGACCAAATGCGATTGAGGTGGTAAGCCACGCGCCCAAAACTCCAAGGTCGGCTCCAGACGTACGCCACTTCCGAGTGAAAGCTCGCGATCCAGTCGTACAGCAGGATCGTGCAAGTCGCTACTGTGAAAGTCTCTGGAAGTTAGAATCTCGGTTGGAGTTTTGTTATTGCGAGGTCTTGTTACTAACACGCAAGATGTTTTGCTGTTTCAACTTGACTGTGAACGCGGACGATAGGGCTGACGATAATAGCTGCGGCCCCAGCTCTTGGTACAACTTCATGCATCTATGCAGATAAATATTAGAGGAATGAGAGGTATAGGGGAGTTGGGGAGGGACAAAACGGGGAGGTGGGAGAAACAGTCTGTCGATAGATATTTAAAAGAGTAACCCTTGAACGTGCCCGGACCTGGTCCGCGATAATTGATAATTGTTCCTCTATCAGGGCGCTGCCGTCCGCCTACTAGGTTTGATGGGTCATCGACTTTCGATGATACCAATTCGTAGCCAATGCTGCCCGTATCAGCCGTTCGAAAGGGTGTTTGAATGTTCCATGGTGACATGATAGACCGGAAAGTATGTATATGTTTACTATACATCGAACGTAACGACCTAATTTGAAGGTGACGGACCTCATACAAGCGGGCGCAGAACAAGTCGACTCCTGGCCTTTCGGTCACCGCCGCCTCGAGAGTAGGTTGAAACCCTCTATACTCTTCAAGCGACCAACTTGAAAATATTCGAAATAGCTTAAATCAGCCACAGGCTTTAAAAGCAACAGCATCCTATGCCAGCCCTCACAAATCATCCAGTGGAACATTACCTTTTGGTATATGCCCGGCGGGTGGATGGTCGTGCCACCTGGTCAGCGGGCGCCACCATCAATCCATGTCACATCCGGAATATAGTTACGGCGGCTGTGGCGGTTCAAAACCAAGTAGCCTCAATGCATGGATCCGATAAATCAACACTGCCAACGCCTTGTGGACAAGGTCTAAATTCCAACGTTCACCATTGTGTTACAGTTCGCTCAAGCGACGCGACATCCATCATGTACTCTTTGCCCCAATGTTCAGCCATCCATTGCCAAAGTAGGCTAACGGCCTGTGCTTGAGATGAAGCATTTAGCTTCCGCACTCGCCGTTCCCACCACCTACGTCCTCGCTTGTTTGAAGGAGCTGGAGTCCATGGCAGAATAGGTGCAGCGATCTCTGATTGAGTTTGATCAACTACTCTGCCATTCTCGAGTGAAAGTGAGGCGAAGGTAAGTGGTAGGGTCGACTCGGAGGAAGCGGATGCAGCGCTCGTTGTATGTTTCCAGAGTAAGCCATCGAAGTTGACAAGCGCAAGGTTTGGACATGCTCCGCCCGCTGCCGATAACGCCGTTGCGGCTTTCATTACCTGGTCAGAGTTAAATTGAGGAAATTGGGAGTCGAAGAACTCAAGAGATACGAGTTCACTAAGGGTCGGTATCAGTTTAATAATATTGGTGAGGTTCTGTAAGCCGCGTCAGCGATTTCACAACAGCCAACCCACAACCAGAAACTCACAATGGATGCATCAACCTTGCCGTTCCGCTGTTGAAACCTCACATTTAGCACGCGTAGGCCTGGCATATGCTTGCCAATTAGATCCAGTACGTTCCTCTGGCAATCCAAACTGGAAATTTCTACACGGTTCGGCATATTAAAGACTATTTTTAGCTCACGAGCCGTTTCCCTCGAAGATTTAAGATTGACTATCAGCCGCTCCAGCCTTTCGCAAGCTTGCATATCGTCCAGATTAAATACAACCCCGTAGCTCGCAATAGAGCGCCCAAGGCTCAATGACGATAGTTGGTGCCAAGATCCGAATGAAACTTTCTGTAGCAACGGAAGAAACGTAGGATCACTTGAGCACGTAGTCAAGGCTCGTGGCACGGCGTCATTGTCGCAACGATTGATACTAAGAGACATCAGTCGCTCTAGTTTTCCCAAGGTACAGATAAAACGCTCTGTCCAGTTAGAGTCAGGGGGGCTCCACTCCCTCCTCATAGGGCTGGGTGCGAGAGTCAATTCAAGTGAGGTAATACATCCAGGATACCGAGGGCCGAAGCTAAAATCGTAGACATCCGGTAGGCTAGGGAGGCGAAAGCTGCGATACAGAAGAGGTGCAATAGTGATGTTCAAGGTTTGATTAACCAACGAAAGGGAAAGAAGCAAGTGGCGGTGGTGCTTTGGTTCGACAGCTTGCACGACCATAACTAACACATCAGTGGGGAGCACCTGAATGGCTCTAGTAGGCGTCTTTTCCTTGGTAGCTAAAGATAAGGCATTTGCTGCTGGGTTGGTCACTGAAAATGTAAAAGACGAGGCCGCAGGGAATGCGAGAGGGACAGCTCCTGCAAACACGCTATTAGTATTTTTGGCCACAAATTTTTAGTTTATACTAGGACTACCCACTTGGCACCGGTACGTTGTATTTTTTCTTACTAGTAGTGTGTCGGTTTCTTGGCGGTTTCAATAATTTGGGTTTGGTAGTTGGATGGGCACTTTGTCGGTCGGCCGAGGAAGACAGCCTACTAGAAGGTGCTTTAGGTGGACTCTTCCCCACGACAAAGAGAACGGAAGGCTCAGAAGCAGAGTCGTTGGATGCGCAATCCGATGGCTGAGTTAAGGGACTTGAAGCACGGTCATGCGGGGACTCTTCCATCAACAAACAATTACTACTAGTGGCGGAAATATCGACGAGGTTAACAGCCACAAAGTATTAGTGGGAGATGCAGCTCAGGTATACTTCCGCTATTTGTCGGGGTGTGGTGGCGGGGAAAGAGTGATGCAAGTGGCTTGCTGAGTTGGGACGACGCTGATGTAATCAAGCAAACAGCTGTAAGCAAATCGCAGCTTAGCTCGCCAGCAAAAAAAAATGAGAGGTCTTAAGAAAGCATTTGGGAACGTCGTTTGGGTGAAACTGAAGAGCTTGTGAAAGCTTTTAAACGATGCATTCCCGATAATTAAAACAAACACCAAGGTGGTATACAAGCTTCGGCAACGGCCCAACCTTTTAGTTCCGAAGACCTCCTAGTAAAGCCCCTTCAATTAGCACACGAGGGTGCCCAGCCATACGTTCTCATATGGTCCAAGGTGGTGAATGAGATTGCTCTCAAAAATGTTGGGAACAGCCCCAGTAGAGCAATCCGGGCTGGTGTTGTCTTGTCCTGTATTATATGTCAGACGCTAGGAGCGAAATTATAGTTCACAAAGTACATACCATCACAAGCATACCATTTGCCCGGAGCCACAATGTGTTTCTCGCCACTAGC
>WSTJ01000987.1:0-16018 GCA_019623705.1 Ceratobasidium sp. 428
CGCAAATAGAAACGATGATTAAGCGCAGCGGCTTTCACCGAGTATCCCTGGGCGTAAACGACCAATCCCCTCTAGTGTCGTTGTCTCCGGACAACACACGACGATGTCAACACCCTCCGGGATGGCGTCGGCATCGGCCTCTGCAGCTGCGGGCCATTCCGTCTCGGGCGTTGGAGTAGGGGATCTCCCGGGACCGGGTCTCAGGGGGGTTCGCACCGTGTGCATACCTCAAGAACTCGTGTATGCATCCTCACCTTTCCCCTTCTCCAGCGTACCGTCTCAATATCGGGCATGAGTCGAACGGTTCGGCTCATATTTTGCGGTGAACCGTCTGATGTCTATTCAGACTCCGGGCGTTTTCGCGATTGAGCACTTCACTAGGCCCTGCTACCACTCAGCACACGATCAGTATGGCGTCACGAGTAAGATGCTGTAACTTAAAGAGCAAGCTCTGGCTCTTCCCACGCCTCGAGGAGTCATCGAGGGTTGGTATCACTCCGTTGTATTGGTTGGCAGTGAAAGTTGGGTAAAATGCGGAAATCAAGTCCACTGGATCCACGTGATAGCGACCCGGGCTTGGCATTCTATTTGAAATTGAGGTCTATATAACAAATGAGATAGCTTCCACCCATCGGAGCAACGAACATCGACAACGGCTTACACGCCGGTTTACGATTGCAACCAAGATTTTGTGTCGCTACAACTAGCTACAAGGCGCATATATTCACTTTTGTCACCCAAGGTCAAAGGTGATTCTGAACCGGGGAATCCGAATGCACAAGTGGCAATACCAACATTCACGGTCTTCTTTCACATTCGATACCTATAGCCATTTATAGATTTTCAAATTATTTCATTTCAATGAAGCGCCTGTCAATCAGCGATTTGATGCACTATCTGCAACTCCTGCTGTGCTGAAGTACCCCGCCCGACCCAATATATCCTTCGTAAACAGCTTGTTTCGGCCACGCATGTTATGCTCTCTGATCACCTGTAGATGAAGGTGGCTCTGGATTACAATGACCCTCTATCGAAAGCGGTCGGCGACTATAAGTCTGGCGTGAGTTGAGACTATAAGTGATTATAAATCAGATTACACTTACATGGACTCAGAATCCAAGAGCCTGTCATGTTCAGGCCTCTGGATCATGCTTTCGGGTTCAGCGTCTAGGTGTGACGGTTTTGCATCGTCTTGTTCAGTAGCAGTACCGGTGGCAGCTGCAGGCCCCACATCAAGAATATAGTCGAGCAAAAATTGGGATATGAGAAACGTGCTTGATGAGATGTTTTCTGACTCGTGAGCTGTTGCACTGCTCTCAGCACCCGATGAGTAATAGTGATTCTGTAGTCGTTGTCGAAAACTTCTGTTCGCAAATCGACCGACTAGCCCAAAAGGCGTCAGCAGCTTTGCTCCTATATTCAGGTGGCTCGCTTTGTTACTATAAAGGCTCTCACGGAATAACTACAAAGTAGCGTACCAAACATCCCCCACAGTAGCGGCCGTCCGAACAAGAACACGTGCACGCCTTGCAATAACGCGAGCAGACCACCGATCGAACCTAAGACGTCGAACATACTGCTCTTTCTGTAATCCTCTATCACTGTGCAATATGGACCGCGCAGTGATTCATACAATTGTCTTTGAGTGAGAGTAGAGTGCGTTGTTTGGCCGATGGGCGGGACTTGAACTGAGCCGCAGGCTGCGACTGCTCCGCTGCCGTTTCCGTAAGCGTAGCAGAGCGAATTGGGAGAAGTATGAACGGGTTTGTCTAACTGAGCTTTGGAGGCATCACCCCAGCTAGGGTGAGAAGAATTGATATACGACATTGATTCAGTCTAGTACTTACTCCATGGATAGAAATGGACGTCAAGGTATCCCTGGAAAACCGTGACAAGATATGAGTCAAACACAGATACAATATCATACTAGAGCGCCTACTAACAGGGTTGGATCCGGTAATGGCATCCTTAATCCCGGAAGAGACGATGAATCTCCTCGTGGCTAAAGTAAGACTCATTCCCACATGCATCCCAGGATGTAGCGGCAAAGCAGGTGTGAGATAGGGCACCGCGCTCATCCGTTGTTGGTCAGCTTCTGAAGCTGGCAAAGTGGCAGACGATGTCGCAAACCACAGGCTGGGCTGTTCATATCTTGCAATTTGCCAACCTTGTCTGGGTACTATGATATACTCGATGAAATTCATCTCCCAACGTTCTATTTGAATCATGAGCTCATGCAATCCTAACCTATTTAGTGTTATAAAGATGCGCACCCTCGCAATGGTAGTGTCTGTACCACTGCTTCCCCTCGTCAGAAGATCTCCATGGCCAGCTATAAGACCCGACTAGATTACATTCAACTAAGTTGTCCACGTACATATGAGCACTCGATATAGTATATTCTGGGGTTTCGGGAGCTGCTTACCACTATTTGACGAGTTTGCCGTGCCCGGCTCTACAGACGTGCTCTGAAAAACGCGAACTTGATAGGCTAGCATTTCATCGCCCAGCGGAAACACGCCAAATTGATATTCTGCGTGCTGCTGAGAGTCATGAATGGTAAGCTGGTCGAGTAAAGTTTTGTTCTAGTTCACTCACGACTAAGACAGATAGCCTGCGATTGTCACTTGCCAAAGGGGAACCGCAACTCTGGACCCGGGTACGAGTAAGGAAATCCTCGTTTTGTAGCTGGCTGAGCAAGAAGACGATCCGTACGATGATCAAAATCACCGCGGCGAGGGCGAATGCGTTCTGAAAAAGAGCATACAATCGTGTTTCCACGGGGCTACGCTCCGTGGCATCGTATTAGTTTCATACTTTCAATGGCGGTGATCCTGGAGCATTACTCAATTCATGCAGTACCTACCTGACTCGTCTGAAGAGGCTGTTTATCACAAAATCTCTAAGCACACTGGGCGCGGAAGTGATAACACATGCGTATGGTACAGAATTCGACCCCGGTCGGCGAGGAGAGCCCGTGCAGCTCAACCGGCTCCCTGGTTGAATTTGTGCGTTCATTGAAAGATCCCCAGCATTCATAGACCAGTAAGCAGTGACTCGGTGCCCTGACCTTCTCGACAGCGCGAATAACTGACATAGCAAGGTAACGGATATGATTAATGACAATCCCGCACTGGTCGCTGGCAGAGCAACTGGAGTGATTGGAGTGATTGTAGTGAAGTTGTAAGAGTACCCGAATTCGAGCAATATATATATGATAAAAGCTAACGAAAATTCAGTTGTAAGAACGAAATGGCCCTCGACGCTACGTTGGCGTATGCTATATCTTACTGATGGTAAGTGCCACACATCCCATTGAGATGGCGATTTGTACGAGAAGCGATCCGAAGATTGAAAGGGTGTACTGTATATCATATATTATCCTGAAAATATCAATTAGTTACCTAGTTCTATCCCAGGCCTGGAACAAAATTAGATTCTCACAAGAAAAGTCCATTTATACAACCCATGACCCATGTTGCTAGTGAGTGTATTAGCATCTGACGGGCGGCGAAAGAATGGTGCTCATACCCAGTGACAAACAGATAAACCGTATCAACAGCGGGTCTAGATCCGAGAGATACCCTCGGATCCACAGCAGCTTGGCAAGACTCATTCCGGTCAAAGTGATTCCTACAATATCGCAACAAAGTCGCAGAAATGAGGCCCAATAGAACCAGTATCTCATTTTGTTCTTCTGGCGCATCGGGGTCGGGGGAAGCAGTGTTCAGGTAGCAAACGGAGAGGATAGCCGTATTATAAGCGCGCCTTTCAAGACCGACCAGTTTTGGTATCTCCGGCTTGGCATAAAAACAATAGAACCAAATCTTCTTGGCAGAGAGACTTTGGCGCATTGAGGTGCAGTTCATGTCTAATAATAAAAGGGCTATCATCTACAATTTCACAACATGTGTCGAGTTACCAGTTCGCGCATGAACCGGGACGCATGACCAGGGTTAGGAAAGTGTATAGAGAGTGCAGTTCTAGGGTATTCCACATTCTGATTTGCAAAATCCCCCTCGTTTTCGAAAGTTCTCGATCCATTAAAGCGATAGCATGGGCGTAGCACTTGTTGCATTGAGGGTGGACGGGATGTGGTGCAAGGGAATTCGCCCTCCTTGGCCCCGTGGAAAATGTTGCTATGATGGTGGACAATTGCTTGTTGTTGTTAGCGAAGACATACACGCACGAGCCCAGACCCAGGCGCCTATCCGGTAACCGCAACAACGTGGGCCCGAGCCGCCTGTTTATCAAATCCCCGTTCACGTGACGGCTAAGCGCAAGTCCACATGGCACGGTCGGTCTTGGCTCCACCTCGTTGTCTCCGGACAACACACGACGATGTCAACCCCCTCCGAGACGGCGTCGGCGTCGGCCTCTGCAGCTGCCGGTCACTCCGGCTCGGGCGTGCCAACCCAATACCGCGCGTGAGTCGGACTCATGTTTTTTGTTGTGATATCTTCGCTGACGTAGTTGGGCTGGATTCGATCATGGCGGCTGAATTGGCAGTGTTGGGATTATCCTGGCTGTAAGCTCTGGAGTGTTGATCGGGTCGTCGTTTGTGTTCAAGAAAAAGGCAAGTTTTGCGCCTCGTCAAAATGGTACATCTCGACTCTGGGGTTGACAGTGTTGATGTCTATCTAGGGTCTCATACGCTCACAAAGTAAGTTGTCACGCCATACTCGGTCCAATTTGTACGTTCTTGAGCTGATATCTGTGATGTGCAGAGGGAGGTCCGGCGGGTGAGGGCGTGGGCTATTTGAAGAGCCCGCTATGGTGGACGGGGATGACCATGATGATTATCGGGGAGTTGTGTAATTTTGGGGCGTATGCATTCGTCGAGGCTATCATTGTGGTGAGTATTATGGGACGCTTGCAGCAGCGGGAGTACAGCTAACGATAGGATCACTGGCAGACCCCGCTAGGCGCTCTGTCGGTCGTCATTTGCGCCATCCTCTCGTCCATATTTTTAAACGAGAAACTATCATTCTTTGGCTGGATAGGCTGTATACAATGCATCGTGCGTCACACATCCTCTTGTTCCGCAGCACTCGCTAACCTTCGGAACCCCCTTACCCGAACTCGTGCCTGGCTGGCTGCTTCGCTTATCGTCATATCCCCGCAGATCGGTTCTATAGTCATCGCCTTGAACGCTCCGGAAGAACAGTCCGTCACGACCATCGCCGAGTTTAAGCACCTCTTTCTCGCACCTGGCTTTCTATCGTTTGGAAGCGTAGTGATCGTCGCCGCACTGGTGATCATATTTTTCGTTGCGCCCAAGTATGGAAAAAAGACCATGTTGTGGTACATCCTCGTGTGTTCGCTTATTGGCGGGTTGAGTGTGAGCTGTACGCAGGGGTTGGGAGCAAGTATTGTTACTAGTATTAGAGGGGATAATCAGGTACGTCATTCCATCCGTTCGAATGGACGATACTAATTATATCTATGGCATTAATAGTTCAAGAACTGGTTTATATATTTCTTGCTCGTGTTTGTCGTGATTACGCTCTTGACGGAGATTTATTATTTGAATGTCGCGCTTGCTTTGTTTAATACTGCTATGGGTAAGCATCCGTGATGTCCACCATGATCCAAAGCTAACTTCTGAAATAGTTACACCAACATACTACGTCATCTTCACATTCTGCACCCTAGTCACCTCAGTAGTACGCCCCCTCCCTTCTCAATTCATCCAAACTTAAATTAAATACCGTAACAGATCCTATACCAAGGCCTGCACGCAACAGTCACCCAAATCCTCACAGTCGTCCTCGGCTTCCTCATGATCTGCACCGGCATCACCATCCTCCAAATGTCCAAAGTCGACCCCCGCAAACTCCAAAACCTCGATCGACGCACGACGCTTCTTCTCGCAGCAGCTCGCCAAGAAATCGAACCTCGTCGTTCGCAGTCTTCGCAAAACTCTCGCATCAGACGGAGACATACCGAAGGACAACCGACCGAGCACGGCGAGTACGCCCATCCCGATCAGGATCTCGAAAAGATGGGCCATAATCCAGAGGACGACGTGATGTCGCTCGCCGAGACGGAGGAACCTGGACTGGACGCTCTGCGCGGAGGAGGGTTTGGAGCCGTCGGGACGTTGATACGGGCCAAGCGACGGAGTCTCATCCAGCACGAAGGTCGAGCTCGGCGCGGGACAGTCACGTCCCAGACCTCAGGCATCAGCGGACGATCGGGGAGCGAAGACCACGGTCACGCCGGAATCGGGACCCGGAGGTTCAGAGAGGCAAACGGCGCACCTCCCTTGCCTGAAGACTCGGCCGCGCGGATCGAGGCTGCGAAGCGAGGAAACGGTGTTACGCCCTATGGACCGAGTTTGCAGAGCGGGTCGGTCAATGTGGGCGCGATGGGTGATTTGAGGGACGAACCTGCGTTGCGGATGATGGAGATTGGGAATGGAGATCGGAATACGATTGTGGCGAGTCCGACGCAGACGCCGAACTTGCACCGAGGTCCTTCGACTGCCAACGGGAGTCAGTCACACCTTCCGCCTGCAGCCGCTAAAGGACGAACGACACCGGACCCGCTCCGATCTGGTACACCCGATCCGAATAATCCAGGAATATACGTGCTCCGCGTGCCCGCGCCGAACGGGAGCATGACTGCGATCCCGAGACGAATGGTAAGTCCGCCCGAGTCGAGGGCTCCGACGCCGACGAGGAAAGACTGGAAGAGTCCGCTTCAAGCTTCAAGTTTGGCGACGTCTTCGGTTCCTGGGACTGGGACTACTACGAGTAGTGGAATTGGCGAGGACGGAGACGCGAGTCGAGTCCCGAGGCTGAGCCGAGCGAGCGATTCGACGAGCGTTCGGGCCCAGCCGGCTATTTCAGAGTACTTTCCCGCCGTCACGGTCGCACCTGAACCGTCTGCCGACGGTGAAAACGAGTCTGAATACGGGGATGCTGTGACCGGTCTCGGTCCTCCTCTCTCGGACCCGGCGCGTGGGCTATCCGTCCTAGCTCGATCGGATCGTGCGACTGTAGCAGACAGCATGTGGGTTCCGAGCCCCGAGGAGATTGGGGGTGTCGGGGCGGGGGAAGTTCGAACTGGACGAGGAGTGGTCGAAGGTGGTGAGACTGTCACGAGCGAGGGTGTTGAACGTGGGAGTGCGGATGGGGTAGGGGAGGGGAGTGAGAGTATTGCGAGTAGTGGGCATGCGTTGCTCAAGCGGTATCGATAGAGTTTTTAATTCTTTTTTGCTCGCTGTGACGAACATGATATGACATTGTTGCTTTTTTGTTCCATGTTTACAAGTACCATTTTTCTTGATTTTGTGCATATACGCGAATAACATGGAAGTTATGATTTCTGTTTGGAGTGTTTTAAGGTGTTTGTAACGCAGTGGGTTATTGGGTGAAGCCGTGCATATCTAGGTGTATAGGAGGGAAGATCAGATCGTTGACCTGGCTTGTATGCTGTATGTCAGCATGAGGCTTCTCAGGCGCTTATGTAAACACTAGGCGCCGAGGTTTCAGTGTCTTGGGGTGGGTAACGCGTGACTGTATGCGCCGTATATTCCACGCTTGGTGGTAAACCTTGACGATCGATAGTACGAACATCACACGCTCCAGCATGCTTATCGTCTCTCTATTATGTGGGCCGACTTGCATATCCAATGCTGAGCGTACCAGTCGCTACTCCTCAACTTGGAGGGTGAGCCGAGCGTACCAATGCCCAAGCCGCCCTAGCGCCGAACAATGGGTCAATTGGTCAAAGGTTGGTGACCGTGGCCAGAGGCGAGAGGGCGCGGGTCTGGACCAAGGAGGTTCTGACCCTAGGGTGTAGTGTGACGTTCTTAGAGTTGGGAAATTGAAGCCAGTGAGCTTCCTCTACGATAACATACAAACGAGACACACAAGAATTAAGATTCGCTTACGGACTATGTAGATGTCTATTTGGCCAGAGGTATCAGCTACTAGGACATTGTTTTCGGCGCCGCGAAATGATCTCATATGAACCCACTACGGAATGAATCACGGTACGGTGGTACATCTCCTCTCGCCAACCTCATTCTCGTGTAATTGTGCTTAGGATCGAACTAGCTGAACGGCTTTCAGCCTAGGCTTCTACTCGTCATGCCCCAGAGATGCTTATAAGCAAAGTTGTCGCTCTTGTCATAGAGACTTGTTTTGTAACAAGAGCGCTCGCACACATAATGGTGAGGATACTCCTCGGTAGAGGAACTGCATGTTTGCGCAAACATGATCTCCAGCTTCAATATTTCAAACCTCCGGTTGGTTTTATTATAACTTGGCTACGCGCTCCGGGGTGGGCTGAAACCGCCTCAAACTCCAAGCAGCTCGGCTATTAGGCACTTTAGGCACGGCCAGCGTCTATTCGCCATCTGGGCCCAACGAGCTTGTGGTGTATTCAGTGGCGTATCTTCCTGTGAAATACAAGTCGTGGTGACGGCTCCACTGATTTGTGGCGCCTGGCAACCACGATGTTCCCGTGCCCAAGGTCCCACCCCAGATTCATTTCGGGTTCGCTGATACATTGCTTAATTGGGTACATATTCGCCTATGACATGTAATTTACGATTACTTCTAACCCAGTTTCTTCTCGAGGATAAGAAAAGACTTCATGCTTGGGTCTAGGTCGAACCTATCTAAATGCTGCTCGTCTTCGCCTTGAGGTTTCGCTTCTCAAGTGGTGTCGGGCTACCCAGAGAGCGGAGCAAGGCGAGACTGGAGTTGGGCCCGAGCATCAAGAAGTACGCGTTTGTAGTCGTTGAGCGAGGAGAAGTAGAGATCGTAAACACAGAGGAGAACATCCGCGCATATACCTATAAGAATACTCTTGGGGGAGCTGCAAATACGATATCCGGCTTCAATGTTTCAGCCTTGTGTTGATTTTAAACAATTGGGACGATTATCGGGTCCAGCATCCCCATACTGTAGAATCTAACAATAGATATTTCATGCTATTTCTACCTAACATGTATATTCTCCCGCTCGTTCGAATAGACACCCTTATACTTTGGATACCCTCATGAAGGCTCTAAAAATAGATAATAGTAGTTTCAGAAATCCAAAACCAATAGTATTGAAGGGGATTCGCTTACCCCTCAGAAGCCATCATCTCAATCATTTTCATCGTCAGAGTACTCAGAGTATGGTTCGTCAGAGTCTTCGCTCTCAGTATCAGGCTCTATATCTTCGATCTCTTCTCCGTTAGGCTCTGTATTTCTCCATTCAGCTAGCAGTCTCTTTTCCTCGAGAGTAAGTTCGGGCAGCTTCCAACCCGCAAGTATATCTTCAGCCAGGAGGCCGTCGTTAGCTGCTACGGCTGGACCTGGCAAGTTTCCTAGGAATCGGTCCAGAACTAGCTTATCAAGTTCAAACTCAAATCGGAACGGATGCTGAAGTGAGAATGGAGAGAAAACGACATTGTGGTCGGTGGTAGAGCGAGCCGCCTAGCAGACACGTGAAGTTTAGTTCTTTTTTCTTGGTATCGCGGGAACCCTGACCGTACCGTAAAGTCCTGGACCGTAAAGTCATAGTTCAACTTCTCGGTGCACCAGCGAATATGTGGCATAATGAGGTACTCGTCGTCGTCGTCTTCATATAAACATTCAGACGTGACTTGGATGAGCACCTGATAGATCTTGGGGGAATCGAGCAGCCGCGTTATGGTCTCTTCTGTACTATACGCAAGTATAAATTACCAGTTACGCTTATGATACGTAGAAAAGACTTACCGCATCATATCTGTGTTGCATTCTCTTGTCCCGAATATCTAAACAGAAACACATAATCAAAATTCCGCAGATCATCTTGTTAGTTAAGCTACCATGTTACTAAATCGATCAGCAGTCGCGTTTTCGAATCGATGAGCAGCTCGATGGAGCCACTTAGAAATGTGATCAACTGAACGTGCCTTTCAGCGAGCGCTGTCGAATGACTCACCTCAGCATACACTGTACCCTTCTTTTTTGGAGCCCATCCCAACTTCGAGTGCGCCCACTAAGCATGATAATTAGCTTCTGAAGTCCGAAAGTGAAGAACGCAACAACCTTATTTGCTGATCTCCCCATATATGACTGTGTCGCATTCCGGTCGTAGCGGATCATTCGTTCGCCTTGCCACTTGGGCACGGTGGTCGTTATTTTTGAAGTCGGGGAATTGGTTCTGAAAGGGTGGTGCGGAACCTTCTTCTTCTTCTTCTTGATCGTTTTCTTCCGTCTCGTCGTTCTGTTTAAGAGCATTCTGTTGAATTTTTGAACTTCCGTCTTTCCAGGTGTGGGGTAATTCCAGTCGTCGCATTCGACCGCCCTTTTGTCGGTTTGTTCCTTTCGAATCTCTTTATAAATCGCAGCAGTGACCCGAGTCTGGTAAAACCCCATCGGATCCACGTGCAGAACCCTAAGCTCTTCCTTACCCTTATAATCGTCATAAGGGAGAGCGTCGACCTTGTATTTTTCGCCCAGTTGCTTGAGTACCGTTTTATCAATTGCAACGCCCTGCTCGAGGTACTCGATATAGAGAGTATACGCCTTGATTTTGGATACGAAGAATCGGTCTATCGGATTGTAACTCTTGTTGCGTACATATGTATGTTGCTCCGCCAAAGCGATGTTGACGGCGTTCCAGTAGCATCTAGCCCACAGGTTTTTGTAGTTTGCGTAGGTTACCGTAGAGGGAGAGCTTGAATCGAGGTACTTGTACCATTTTCGAGCACCATCTAGATTTTTGGTTGCGGTTGGTTCGATCTTCCCGCCTTGCATGTTCCAGAGATCGCAGGCAATCCGCTTCGTGCTAAAGTCCTTTTGCAGGACTTCCTGATTACCGGATGCACGTTCGGTTATGTCCTTTAGAAGAATTACAGTATATGCGCCCTAAACAACTCAGATATTAACTCGTTGTGGCTGGATAGGTACCTACCAGTCCGGGGAGTAACAAATAATGTACACTCGTATCGTTACCGCGAGTAATGTACGGGATGGACACCCCCACAGGTTTCCCCCAGTGTGTACTGACTCCGGGTTTCGGAGGCTCTCTAACCAAAACCTCGACGTAATGTCCTTCGGGCTGCCACTTAAACTTGTTTCAAGATAGAGTGCATCAGGACGATAAGTCTCGTCGAACAACGAAGTATATAGAAACTAACTGTTGCGTAGTCCATTGAGGCGAAAAAGTAGTGAGAGTGTGATGAAATGCAAAAACGATCCTTTCACTTTTAAGCCTCTCAAGTGGTTATCGGCTGCTACACATCCGCGCCGGAAAACATGAACATCGGGGATTAGGCGCGCGTGGCTAGTCTTCTATCATCTTCCCCCTATCCACATCCGGCATAGAAGCGGAAAAAACCAGGTCACGTTGCAGATGTGCCTGAACTTTCGAGTTCCCGAGCCGGGTATATGCGCCTGATGCCTCCACTCGCTGTACTAGAGCGTCTAATAGACGTAGCTGTTAGCAAAGTATGCCTGTGCTCCGGAGCTGCGGTTGACTCCGAAATGCTTGTTTGCTTTGAAAGGTCTTTGCAGCCTTGATCTGGAATTGTGAGACTACGGCCGGGATGACGAGACACTTGAGGTAGTATAGGATACTCGTATACTGTGAATATATAATTCAGTCTCTTAGACTCAGCGATTTGCCTCACCGCTGGGTCAGAGTTGTTCGAAGGAAACATGGAGCTCAAGTAAACATTATATTGTTGTCAATATGGGTCCAAAAATACGCCACCTTTATCGCGCCCCCCTTCTCCACAAAGTTACCGAGCCGAGGATTGACCGTGCGCGGTGTAATGCCTCTCCCAGATGCGGGAGCGCTTTGATGGGATGGATATTTGAGAGATAATTTCGATTGGGGGAACGTTAATCAGCGCAAATGCTCCTATGTAACTTCTAGGGCGATGTTAGTAACAGTCGAGCATAGACAAAAGTGACGGGGCCGTTAT
The DNA here is from genome assembly GCA_019623705.1 of Ceratobasidium sp. 428. Taxonomy (NCBI): domain Eukaryota; kingdom Fungi; phylum Basidiomycota; class Agaricomycetes; order Cantharellales; family Ceratobasidiaceae; genus Ceratobasidium; species Ceratobasidium sp. 428. The sequence continues at coordinate 11,923 of WSTJ01000987.1, forward strand.
CATGAGTGTAGTTTCTCAAGGCGTTACGTATAAGCATTAAACCCAATACTGTGTTCGAGACTGGTTCAATGGATGCGCCGGTTACTTACCTCGGAACACGCGCCAATATCCTTCGACCTGTTGGTTTCGTGAATCTACAAAGTGCAGGGATTCACAAGGTGAACATTCAAGTAAACTCTTCGATTGGAACTCAACTGCAACTGTTTTGAAGCTTGTTTCTTTGAGTAGTGTGATAAAACTCGTGAGTGAACGACAGGATATGCATAGAGCTGGAACGAATCGGACATGCTCTGCCATGGCGCGCGACGCTACTTCCTCTTCCAATTTTTGTTCCGCGTTCGCGAATGCAATTGGTTGATTCAGCACATACATGGCGGATACAACTTGTAATTCAAGATTTCTTCTGGCCTAGTTTCTTCTCGAGAATAAGAAATGCCTTCATGCTCGGGTCTAGATCTAAGCTATCTAAAGGCTGTTCGTCGTCGGCTTGAGGTTTCGCTTCTCGAACGTCATCTGGCCACTCGGAGAGCGGAACAGCACGAGATTGGAATTGGGCACGAGCATCGAGGAGAGCTTGTTTATAGTCGTCGAGCGAAGAAAGGTAGAGATCGTACACGCAAACTGCACACCCGGACATGCAGCATTCTTTGTCCCCTCAATTAGTTATAATTAAACTAAAATAGGTAAGCCCGAACGACTTACCGTCCGACTCGGGAGGCCTGGGTTTTAACGGGATTTTTACACCTCTCACCACCACCTCTCTCGCTATCGCGGGCACCGACACTGGCTGGACGTCCGTCGCCGTTCGCAAGCCTGTAAAATCGACAATCGCCGCCTTGGTCGCCTCATGATCGATTACATGGCGCGCAGCAGGATGATTCGGCGAATGCGCTCGGACAAGGTCCCAGTGACGAGCAGCGAGGTTCCGCGCGCGTGGATATGACGAGAGATATCTAAATCCACGCAAGATGCGCAGCGGCGATGGTGGTGGTCGTGGATGGCCCAGCATCGAATCACGTGGACCCGCATTACTCAGCCGGTCTTTGCACGTCCTCCTTGGCTACAGCGCCCCGCCACCGTCGTTTCTCCTCATCGTCGCCCGCCATGTCGTCCAGCCCGAACCAGCAGCAGTCGAGCCAGCCAGGCCAACAGTCGTCGAGTGTGAGCGGTAACCCGTCGAGTGTCTCTGGGTCCGTCTCATGTACGTTTTTTTTCTGGCTCCAACACAATAAATGAGTATTTTGTTGATTGTTTTTGTGAACAGCATCGGGTCCAGCTCCCTCGAGCTCAGTCTCGACGAACACAATCCCACAGACGGCACCGCCCGGAACACTTGTTTTCACGATGCCGGCCCAGACCCAGACGGCGTCGTACTACAAAATCATGGCCAACAACCCGATCACGTTTGGCTGGAACTATACTATGCTTAGCTCTACTCCGGCTGCATTGACCGTTCAGGCGTATTGTTCGCAAAATGGGAATACATATCGTGTTGGACCAGTAGGGCCGCAGGGAACGGTCGAGGGTGTTATCCCAGGATCTATGACCCAGGTTCGTCTCGTACTTCTCTTCGTATCTCGCTCTTTTTTAAGAATGATTTGCTACAGATAACATGGGACGCCTACGCTCAACAAACCGAGCCCAACGCCAATCCACTAGCTCAGGCGACCTACACCCTCCGCATGTTTGACGAACGTGGAATGACGGCCGGGATCGCACCCGGTCTACTCTCCCCAAACCAGAATGTCAAGTTTGCGATGTACAGTCCGGCCGCGTATACACCTATCGCTTGTGTGTCTTGCCCTTTTTTTCTTCGGATGGGGTTGCTGATGAAATCTGGGGTCGGTTGGATATGTTTAGCGGGGTGGCAGTGTACGACCTGTAGCTCTGCCAGCGGGATCAACGTACCGAGTTTTCTAGCGTTGGGGATGACACTGCTCGTGATGGCTGTGTCGGGACTTGGGCTCTTGAGGGGACTTGTGAGGAACTAGTGGTCGTGAGTGTGGTCGTGAGGGCCTCGATCCAGGTTATTGATTTAATTCGACTATTCCTGGTTTATTCGATGTTTCTCGTCATGTGCCGATCTCCGTTTCCTCGCTTGACCGCTATCGCCGTCGGCTCGACTCACTCTCAACCTCGATACGCCTTTTAATTACTCAATCAGTGGTAAGTGCGTTCGATATTAGAGGTCTGAGCTGGGTTATTGATTTAATTATACTTCATTTCTGATCGTTTCGGCATTTATTATCATGCGTCATCCTCGCTTCCCCATCGCTATCGCGTTTCGGCTCGACTTATTCTCGACCTCGACACGTTCTATAAATTACTCCGGCTTCTTCATCCTACCCTCGCTCGCCAACACATCACCGGCAACCTAAACAGACGATTGATGGGATCCCTCGTGCCGCTTTATTTCTATTCCGTTCCGTTCTCATGGACAATGTGCATGATGGACACACCTTTTTTTCTCCTTCTACTCACACCCACTCAATCCACACACACTCGTCTTCAAGGGTCGAGCTCGAGGACTCACATCTCGTCTCGTCCAACCCTCCCTCGGCCCGCACTGCTTCATCCTCTTCATCCCGATCTCATGTCCCGCGGATATTCGTTTTGCTCTTTTTCCCTCCATCAACTCCCTCGCTTACATGTGCTTTTTTTGGTTTCGTATTGTATGGCATGCCCGGTCATATCTAATTTTAGACGGTTATTTGGACGTGAGATTTCGATGGGCATGGCTGGCTATTTGAGTGGCGCGGGCTGTTGAGGGGACCAACCTATACAGTCCATCTCTTTTCGAATGAATTCTTGGGACAATTAATCGAGGTGCAACCTACTTGTTCATGCTAGATCCTAAAACGCACAACGCACAATGAAAAAAGTCCGCCATCGACTCATTTCGACACCTCCACAAAACGACTCCCTCTCCAGCCGCTGCCGAGGACGTCAAAAACGTTCAATTGACAGCTTGATCCTCGGCATCAATAGCCCTTGCAGATCAGGGATCGATATACCAGATCTGGTATCTAATCCATACGGGCGGTCGAGTTGACTTGGACATGTCGGGATCATATCGTACCTCAGTTTGGTACTGGTAACTTTTGTATCGTGGGATGTGAGTACCGGTAAGTTTGTGTGTCGTTCATCGCAACTCGATCCAGGAGTCCTACGGGACTGACCTGAAGTTTGGTGCTGGGTTATAGAAGGTCCGCTTGCCGGGTCGAGTTGACTTGTAGTGTTGATCCAAAGCGAGCAGAGAGTCTGGGGCGGCACTCAACTCGGCAAGTGATTTGATTGAACTGTCCGGATCGTTTAGCGGGTTTACGGAGCTATGTGTTGGGTCGAAGGATCAAGAAATTATTAGAGGACACGCTAATGCCTTTCGAATTCAGATTGAGCGTGTTGATGAGGAACATGTATGCGCGGTCTCGGATGAACACACATTCACACACCTAAAGTTACGTCCCCGCTTTTTGGGCTTACACTGATGCGACTGAGATACTCTACGCTATCTACCTGTGTCCAAGCACCAATCCATGAAAATGACGAATTGATAATTAGAAGGGCACATTCGGGTTGCATCAGCTGAGCACATGGAGGAAGAGCACGGGACTCAATTCAAATCCAAAGTCGCCCAACTGCATGACCGACGCACAACATCAACGCTGAAAGCTGACGACTGAACCATGGCTTCATGTCGATCGAGTAGCAGGCAGAGCGTCATATTTATGGAACTGTATTATCACATACTTAACCTAGTGGCAATACTAATTCATGTTAGTCGGGATCGGTGCGGAGTCACTGAAATGGATGGTTCTGATCGATTGATGCCACTCCTTCGCCTTGAACAAATAAGATAGCACGCATATAATTGACCGGTCAATGACTGTAGATACGCAGAAGAGTTGTGCAGGCAATTAGATAGCAAGGCGAACTCCGGCTCACTAATAAAGAGCTACTAAGCGTTTCTTCAAATATCAAATACATTCAGTCATTCATTCTTGCGGTTCATTGTAGCCTGGCGCGGTGCAGACTAGTCGAACGCCCATCCCTTCTTCTGGTAGTACTCCTCCGTCTCCCGGAACGCTTGCTTCGC